>ML769329.1:2538729-2822411 GCA_009732865.1 Stipitochalara longipes BDJ | reverse complement strand
CCTTAGCGCACAACAGTCCCCTTACTTACCACTATAAACAGTCCTACTAGAAAAACACTCAAAAACTAGCCTAACTCCCCTATAACTTCCAGAGTTATAGGCCCAAATAGCCTGTAATTCTCAGAATTACAGTGAGAATAACCCCTCTATACAGCGCTTAAACGCTATAAGTGATAGGGGTTTAGTGAGCATATCTGCCACCATTTGATCCGTAGGGATATAGCTTATACTGGCCTTATTATAGGCTATAAGCTCCCTAATATAGTAATATCATATGTCGATGTGCTTCGTATGGCTGTGCGCTACAGGGTCCCTTGAGAGCGCTATACAGCCCTGATTATCACTAAATATGGGGGCTGCTAGCGTACCACTTAGGTACTGCGTACGCTGTAATTCCCTAAGTAGGGCCCTAATCCACTGGCCCTGTTTACTAGCCTCTAAAAGGCTAATATACTCAGATTCAGTGGTAGAGGTCGCTGTATAGCGTTGTTTAATAGAGTTCCAGGTGACTGGTCCCCTATTAAGTAGGTATATATGCCCTGAAGTGGACCGCCTGTCCACTATATCCCCAGTATAATTGGCATCACTATAGCCCTGTAGCTTAGGGCTCTCCCCCTTTCCTATACCATAAGAGATACTATAGTCTATAGTACCTTTAAGGTAACGCAGTACCCGTAGAACTGCGTTCCAGTGCCTAACCGTAGGCTTATTATAGTACTAGCTAAGCTGGCCTATAGCGTAGGTAATATCAGGGCGAGAGCCCTTGGAAACCCACGTTATATAGCCTATAGCTTCTTAATACAGGCTCTAGTTAGCCTGTAACTCCCCGGGTAGCGCTGAAATCAGGGTATTTCGGTTATTTACAGGGAGGCTTATAGGCTTAGTATCCCTTAGCCTAAACCTCTCTATAAGGCCCTGAATATACTCGCTCTGGTCAATATATAGTATATGATTAGAACAGTTCCGGTGTACCCGAATACCTAGAATTAGGGCTATGTTCCCTAAGTCTTTGATTTCCCATAGGGCACTTATGCCCTTAATAACCTTCTGAATAGCCTATAAGTCACGTCCCATAATAACCATATCATCCACATATAGCCCTATTATTATACTATAATCAGTAGTAATAAAAACACTGGGCTCACTGAAATAGGGGCTAAACCCTAGGGTCTTAAGCCCCATATAGGCTTCGATATACCACTCCCTGCCGGACTGCTTAAGCCCATATAGTGATCTTAGCAGGAGTAGTACAGTACCCTTAGGGCACTCCAGGGCTTCCGGGGGACGCATATACACTATAGCATGGAGCTTAGAACGTGGATAGGCGCTAATTACGTTAATTTAACGCATTTCCAGGTCCTCACAGGCACCTAAAGCCAGTAATATTCTTAGGCTTTCGGCCCTAATTATAGGGCTAAAGGTCTCTAAGAAATTGTCTCCTAGCGTCTAGCTAAACCCTTGGGCTACCAGCCTAGCCTTATAACGGTTAATAAGGCCTATAGGCGTGTACTTCACTATAAATACCCATTTACAGCCTATAGCCTTCTTTCCAGGGGGCAGTTTAGCGTATTTCCAGGTCCCAAGGGCCTATAGCTTAGTGAGTTCTTCACTAACTACTTATTTCTAATGGGCCCCATATATAGGGTCTCCCAGGGCTTTAGCGTACGTCTTAGGGATCGGTGGTCCCTCTATAGCAGTATTAGCGTGGTGCTATAGGCGCTGGCTACGCCGTACGCCTTCTAAATACTCTATAACTGCGGTTGATTCGGGACGGTCGTCCCCTGTATCAACCACAATTATATCCCCTTCAGGCTCTTCTAGCGGTCCCCGGGGCTCCTCCGGTACCACTGGGCCCTATATAGGCTCTAATGGCCCTATAATTACAGGGGCTTCGGGTTTAGCTGGCCCTATAACTGCCGGGGTTATAGGCTCTTTAACTACTTCCATAGGGTCGAATAGTACTATTTCTTCCCCACTAAGAGCTTCTTTCCAGTCCCATTCTAGGTATTCGTTTTCAATGAAAATAGGCGCTGTAGATACTATAATTTGACCGCTTTTAGGCTCGTATAGCCTATATTGCCGAGAAGTGGGCATATAGCCTATAAGACAGGCCTTAACTGCCGTATCATCCAGTTTCAGGCGTTTTTCCTTGGGGATATGGGCGTAGGCTACGCACCCATAGGCCCTTAAGTGCCCTATATAGGGCCTCCTACCAGTATAGGCTTCTTCCGGAGTCCTTCCATTAGGCCCTATAGGGGTTCTGTTCCGCAGGTAAGACGCTGTACGTACAGCTTCTCCCCAGAACCTTATAGGGAGGCCAGCGTCTAATAGCATAGCCCTAGCCATTAATATTAGGCTCCTATTAAGACATTCTAAGACACTGTTCTGTTCAGGGGTATAGACTATAGTGTACTCAAATTGAACGCCATAATCACTCAGTAATAGGGCCCCTAAGGACCTGTATTCTGAGGCATTATCATACCGTATAGCCCTAATCTTATGCCCTAATTCTAGCTCAACTAGGCTCTTATACTGTAAGAATATAGTGCGTAGCTAATCCCTAGATTTAGTGAGGTATACCCACGATTTCCGGGTATAATCATCAGTAAAAGTAAGGATATAGGTGCTTCCTTCTAGCGTAGATACGCTATAAGGGCCCCAGAAGTCGCTGTGGACTCATTCCAGGGGAGCTGTAGCCCTCTCAGGGGCCTTCCAGTTAACTACTCTCACTGTTTTAGCCTTAATACAGGCCTCACAGGGCTCCGGCAGTACTATAATAGGCTTATCGAGCCCTGAAGTTACAGCGTGGACCTCCCTAAGACTACTAGAGCTTAAGTGACCAAAACGACGGTGCTAGAGCTGTACGCTAGAGGGGCCGGAGGCACCCTCTATAGTGGTTCGGAGAGAGTTATGGGCTATTTCAGTCCCATTAGGGGTACTGTCTAGGGCGTAGGCCCTGCCTAGCCGGCTTACAACGCCCACTAACGTCCCCTGAAGCTCAATTAAAAGCTTCTTTCCAGTGGAACCAACCATAGTGCGTACAGTAATGCCCTTATCCTGAAGCTATAGTACTAATATTAAGCTGCCCATAAGCTTAGGTACGTGTAGCACTCTAGTGAGCCTTACAGTGCGTACAGTGTCCCCTAGGGCCACTGTTAAAAGCACTGTTCCCTCCGCAACCCCTAAAATACAGGCTCCATTCGCTGTATTTACCTATATAGGGGTATTAAGTACCCTATACTCAGTAAAAGCTTCCCTAAGGAAGGTCATATACCGAGAACAGCCTAAATCAATAACCCATAATAAGTCGTCCTTTCCACTATAAGTGGGTTCCATAAGGGCCATCCAGCTAGCCTTAATAGCGCTATTAGCATTCATTCCAGGCTTCCTAGGCCCTGGGGACAGGCCTCTTCCTCCATTAGGGGTCACTAGAGGCCCTATACTAGGGCTCTTATCCTTCTTCTTAGCCCTATAGTCCGATTTTCTATGGCCCTTCTTTCCACAGTAATAACACTCTCCCTAAAAGGGCCTTTTAGGGCTCTTAGGGCTCTTTTCATCTATTCTAGCGCTTAGAACGGTTTCCTTTAGGGCTTCTTTAGGCCCCATACGCCTCTCATACTCACTAAGGCGTTCCACTATTACGCTATAATTAGAGGCAGTTCCACTGATTTCTAGCTATAATATTAGTGGTGCGAACCGGTCGTCCAGGGCCCTAATAGCCTGAAAGAATAGTAATATTTTCAGGGTATTGGATAGTTTCTCATTAGGGTCAATGGCACCGATTTCATACTATAAGGTACTTAAATCAGTGGCTATAGTAGCAACTGAAGCACCTCGTTCCGGGGGCTTATAGGCAGTAAAAGCCTGAACCTTAGCACTAAGCTACTGAGTGCCCAGCGGGGCATATAGCGTCTTTAGTGCCTCCCACTACTCCTTAGCTATATTAAGGAGCAGTATATACTATAAGGCACCCTGAGTACATAATCCCATGATTATAGTACTAGCCTTAGCGTCCTTAACCTCCATATGGTCACTAACAGGCCCTATAAGCTTGGCCTATTCTTCCCTTTCAGTGCCCTGAGCCCCTATAGAAGCCTCTTCTATAGGGCTCTCAACCCCTAAGCGTATGACGTTCCAGAGCCCTTAACCGATTAAGAGCCTCTGTACCTGAACGCTCCAGGGCCTGTAATTAGGCCCTATAAGCCTGGCGATTCGGGGCTTTTCTACGCTAAAGTCATCTTCTATAGTGTATACTAAAGGTATTATTTCGGAGGAGTTATAGTGAGTTAACTCAGTGAGTTATAGGGCGTAGGGTAGCGTCTCCGGGCCCAGAACCTATTAGTCTAAGGCACTAATATAAGTGTCACGTGCAATAATCACTATAACTCAGTGTAGAAGGTGCTAAATTAACTACTATTCTATAGTGGTAAGTAGCCTATATATATAGGCCCTGAACTCCCTAAATTACGTATATTAAGCCCCTAAACAGCTGAACCTTCAGCTGTATCGGTGACCCCGATACTCAGCTCTATAGGGGACATCAGCCCCTATAAGCTTCAGCTCTACAGGGCCCTAAGGCCCTATAAGCTGAACGGGTTCAGCGTGGCTACAGTGGCAATTTGCCACTGTAGCTTACGTAAGTACAGGGACCTTAGCGCACAACAGAACTGGATCATCTTTACGATTTACTGTTTCCACTCTTACCGTTCAAAAACGTACGTGACCACTTCAAGTTTAAAAATGTTATGGAGAAGTAATGCTCAATTCGTAGATATACAATTTGAAAAGAGATACGAAATCTCCGGAAACGACTATTCTACCGCCATGCAAAGCTTCAGTGGCCCAATATTAATCTCCAAAATAGAGAATGCATCCAATCCAGCATATCGTCACTGCATATACACCGCCTTTTCGTGATGACAATTTGCATTTGCTTTTCTGCACGCGCCTTCTCCCTCCTTGGTCCCGGACACTGATTTTGTAATCTAGCAAGTAGCGATTGCAGGTCCGGGGATGGTGTAGCTTGTAAACTAACGATTCATTTAGTTCAACGCTATGTGTGGGACATCTCAAAATATAAATACGTTATTGTAGATATTTAAGGTATAACCTAGATCCGCTGCCTTGAAAGCACCAAGGATAGTCACTTTCGGACCCAAATCCTTCGATCCACCACCAGAGATAGTGAGTCATGGGCATGAGATGTACCACTGAGGTGTAACTCCTGATTTATGAATAATCTTTCGGCATTTTCACGAATGACATGGGAAAGCAAATTTGAATATCAAGATGCAAGTTCAAGTTTCAGGGAATAAGGTTGTCGTAACTCATAACGCCAAACTTCATTCTAGAAAGATTTCTGCTGAAGGAGCCAGCCTAGACCAAGATGAACTCTTCATCTACGCCCCGGTCAGAAATATCAGATGCTTGCCCTTCTCTCATCAGACCATGAACATAGGCCTCTCCTATTAGCTCTGCATCTTCTCCCTCTGCTCCACTTTTCTTGAATCTGATGATGAATAGTGGATTACCAGAGTAAAATACACAAACAACATCCCCTTTCTTCACATCTAGAGGTCCAAGTCCGATTCTGCCACCTGATGTAGTGAAAAAGGCTCTACCAAGGCACATTCTTTGCGCTGAGCGAAAGTGAGCGTCGGCTAATTCGAAGTCTGCCTGTGATGTACTTTTGTCTTCGCGAAATGCTTCCGCAAACCCCCTCCTCCAGAGTTCGTAATTGCGTTCTTGATCATCCTCGCACAGCAAGACCAAAGCATCTTCCCTCTGGTAAATTACATCTCCAATTAAAGTTCGCGCATATGCTTCTCGCACATCTTTTGATATGTATGTTCTCTCTGAGAGTTGAAAGCATCTAGATTGCCACTGTAAAAGCATCCCCACGCTCTCGACGGGTGCAACGGAAATTGTCGACCAAGCAGGGCAGCTCTGAACAACCTCCTCTATCGTTTCTATCCGAAAACCAGCAAGTTTTATCTTCTCGTAATCTGACGCTATTCTATGATGATGCGATCTGCGAGAGTTTACATTACCGTCCCCGCATCTGTAAAGCTGCGACTCGAGTAGTGCAGTTATTTGTATGGATGCCCAGTCAGGGCACCAGCTAGGTATTTTTTGGTGCTTCGACGGAGATGCGGCCATGGACAAAATATCAAGATTATCTTGTATCAGCAATTTGCTAAGGTTAATGTAAGAGTTCCAAAACTGTTCTCTGCCTACAACGCTGTAGTCGACCCAGCCCAAAGATCGAATTTTATCACCAATATCCGATGGCAAGAGTGCAAGAATGCCCCAGAGGTGATCTATCGGCTCTTTGCATGCTCGCTTCCGAGCTACGTGAAGTAGCCGTGGGGTGGATAAACCCTTCGCCAGATCATACTCTTTTCTGAACCATTCAATCTGGTACACACTAGCTCTCGTGGGCAGCTTAAACCGGCGATCAGCTCTCTCTTTAGTGAAGCGTCCGAGCATTCACCCAATATCTTTCCGCGTGAATTCCTCGATTAAGTCCGCCAAAACTTCCCATGGCAGCCACTTCGAGCCACAACCGATCATGATATCTTTTCCTAAAACCGCTTCTTGTAATGTCCAAACACGATGAAACCACGGCCGGGTAAGCAGATCCTCCAATGCCCTCCAAACTGGGTGGTCATCTTCTTCAATCCCGAATCGAGCGAGCTGCCCTGGCAGCAGCAGCTGTACCGGCTCCTCTATGGCTTGCAATCTATCTCTCAGATTGACAACACTTGCCATAGCTAAGTCACTATTGTTCTGAGCACTTCCGAGGTAAGCCAGCACAAGAAAGGCTTTGGAGTAAACATCTCCCATCAGAGGGACCTGGATCTTGAGTTCCCCTAGATCCTGCTGGTTCAAACAGATTGCATCAATCCATATTGGCCGCTCTTCAGGATTTCCTTTATTGTATAGGAAGATCTCTTTGAGTGTGTCGAAGAGGCTCGAGGTAATCTTTAAGGGCACTCTATTGCACGAGATCGTCTCGGCAAATGGCTGCGAGCCCCATACATATGATAGCGCGTGGTAAGACAGCCAATTTGGGGACGTCTCGGATCGGGAGTACACCTTCAAAAGGCATTTAATTGTCGGATTGATTGAGGTAATTGTCAGAAGTCGGATCTCGCCTGCTCCGAGTGGATGGTACAACGGGCCTTCGGACATTTTGGTCGATGGATGTATGAGCTGCGAATGAGAGTTGCAAGCTTCGGCGCGTCGTTGAGGAGGCTACGATGCGACAAGCTGAGCGCGAGGCTGCTGGGGTGACCACCTTTCAGATCCTGCGCACGACGAGGATTGTAACATCAAAATCAGCAGCTTTCGGCAAGGGCTCACTCAACACCCACTATTGCTCTGGAGTTGGCACAGTATCAAGAAGATTGCGCAGCTGAAATTGTGAAGGAAGTCTCAGACGATATTTCTTCACGTTCGCTTCTAACGCGGTTAGTCAGCGTCGCCGCTCTGCTCAGGCGCTACTCACCCTCGCCTCACCCCCCACCCAGGTTGCTCAGTCACGTTCCTGCTCTCGCTTCTAGTACTAATTATACCTGCCGTGCAAAGTTGTCAACTCTACCCGACTATGTTCAGGGGGACCAAGTCGGCTCCTAGGGAACCCAAATAGGCGCCCCCCCGCACCCGCTTTCTTTCTGGCGCACGAAATCGACAACAGACACTGTAGTTATTTTCCCTAACAAGCAACTTCGAGTTGGACGCTTCGGAATACGGGCGGGTGTACTATGGAAAGTTCTCTTTCGCTTATCAATTGTGTCCCTTAGAAGTGCAAGAACTTATGATTCTTTCGAGCCAGTTTGACAAGTACCCTTGTCTGATCTCGAGAGTTACTGAATTTATGAGATTGGAAAAGTTCTCCGATTACAATTAATAGTCGAACAAACCAATTTTATTCTACACTTGCAAGAGACAGCATTCTCAAAAGGCCCCGAGCTCCCGGCATTCGGAACCTTGCTGCCTCAATTTGCCATATCGCATGAGACATGTCGTTTATCTTCTGCCGGGGGAGCCGACATATTGCAAGCCTTGCAGCTCGGTATACCAGTTGTGCTGGATGTTTCGTTTCCAATACAAGCAATGTAAGATCTTACATAAAGCTTTGCGGGAGAAGGAATCGAAAATCGGTATGGGTTGGACTGGATTCAGGAGTAGCCTGAGCATACATAGTAAGCTAACAGTTTATCTTGATTCTGGACATCAAAAGTTTGTAGAGAAACGAGAATATCAACGAACCTGAGTGTAAGAAATCAGTGACGGATAGTATCAAAGATCTCATTTGTATAATGCTATCCTTAGCTTAACCGACCTTTCTCATCTCAATTTCTGTTGCTAGCGCTAGAGCAACCTCATCCCAGAACCCCTCATAGATAGGAGAAAAATACAAATCACTCCAAAGAAAGTCCTCTAAGAAAACAGGCAGCTCATTTCTCATTGAACATATACCGACAACAAGACACGACTTTGCCAAAAGCTGAGCAAAGAATTCGTAATTATTCGTTAAACTACCTAACATGCCTCCTATCATAATAGTCCAAATCGTCATCTCAGGACAAATAATCAAAAGAGATTTTATATCGATATCAGTGGTCTCAAAAGCTTTTCGTAGTGTAGCTGATATTATTTCGTTTGAAGAGCTTTTTCGCAAAGGTGTGATGATAAACGAGCAAACTTCTGCAATTGCTGCGTTGGCAAATAATTTCGAAACCAGAATACCTGGATTCAGATTTGACGATCTAGGGACCTTGTATCGGACTATATTCGTAAGTCGATATAAAAGTTCGTTACTATATGCTTCAAACTTCGCTTTTGTAATTCCCATAGATAGTAGGCTCGCTCCAGGTTTATCGCATTTTGTTTTCTCGATTATCAAGTTCCGTAAAATACGATAGCACTCTATCGTCTCTTTGCTTAAATCTGGTAAACCAGTGAGATTCGAGAGTTTGATTTTATATTGTATAACCAAGCGGTTGTAAACCCCCCAGTGTTCTGGTTCTGAAAGAATAAGTTCCGTATTGATAAGATGAAAGCGAGGTTTAGTGTCTAGAGCAATCGAAGCAAAACAATCCATGCTAAATATATAACATACTTAGAAGTAGTATTGAGTTTGATTCCAAGACTGACTTACAAATAAATACATCTAGGTAAAATACTAGAGGCTAGACTTTGAATCCCGCCCCTACTCTGGATCATAGCTTCGAGGCCATCCATATGGATTTTAAGTTTTGTAGTAGAAGAGTTAAGGAGCTAATACAAATTAAAATCAAAACATGTTTGTTTAAAGAAAGAAAGAGATAGAATAAGAGTGAGAGAAGGAAGAGTATATAGAGTATACATACTTCATAATGGCCTAACATAACAATACATAGAATCGTTGTATTTGTAAACCCTTCCTTGTCGCCATTTTGGATCCTTTGGTTTAGTAAACTTATTGCTCGAGCAGTGTGATACTCTGAATAGCGAATGGCTTTTGTGTCCCCAGGGATTAATGTCGCCTGTACCTAAAAAAGTTGTACCGTTAGCTCTTTTTTAGTCTAGTATCTGGTAAGGAAATAAAATACAAGTCGTCTATAAGTAGCGCTAGATTCGATGCTTTCCTGAAAGGGAGCAAACCTAAGGAAAGGCATTTTCTGTAAGACTTACAATAGTACCTAGTAGGACATGAAGAAGAGCCGTATCTGTCACGCAAAGCCGAAGATATTCATCTGGCCTGATGGAGATGACCGGAGAGTATAATTGTTGGGCAGTTCTAGGGTAAAAAGTTCTTTCATCTAGGTAGCTTTCAGTAAAATTTCAAGTATACTATGATATATAGACACTGAATATAGTAGTGGTGTTTGAAATAGATCATTATTGACTGTAGGTGACTTCTAGTCAAGCCGCAGGCTTGAGTCTGAAGGAGAATGGGAGAGGCATAATATCCGAAGACACTAAACTTACAACACTTATGGAGTATATAGTGAGGATCCCCATGCTTATTATCATCAATAGGTAAAGCACCGAAAGGCTCGAAAGAATTTCGCTGAGGACTGCGCATCAAGCGAAGCTCGATATCTCTCTGTATAGTATTGCGTAATAAGACGAGGCCAGCCAACCCTTGAGGATCCTTGGCTGTGTCCGGTCTGCTGGCCTGGGAGGCGAGAGGATATGAGCGCTTTGACTGACTTCGTAGGGGTTGATTTCGTCTTGTTTGAGCGCGGATGAGTTTTCGGACTTCCCCTTTCGGCCGGCTAGACCCATTCTCAGGGACGAAAAAGTATCCCTATAGAAGTTAAAATGTCAGCATATGTCAGTACTCGTAAGCAACTGGAGTGTTTTGGGTAAAAGAGCACACCGTGTCTCCCGTTTCTGGCTCTAAGAGATAGGGAGTCAGTTTTGGATCCGATCTAGCGTTTCACCGGATCTTTTACCAGTAGGATTCTCTCCATGTTTCCCTTCCGACCACTGAAGTTGCGTCCTTCTAATATCAGCCATCAAAAAGGGTCTTAGACGAGGCGGACTCGCTTCTGCCATGGCGAGATGATCCCGAATCTTGGCTAGCTTGGCTCGAAAGCGTCGATGCGAGAGAAATGAAGCCAAAGTGGGATGTGATTCTAAGAGGATGCGGGAGTCATCTTGTTTGCCCTGTATAGGCGTGTGATGACACCGCATACGGCTATGCCGACTTGGGCAAACAAGATTTTAACCCTCCAATCACAGCGGTTAATATTTTCAGGGGGAAGGTGAGTATCAACCATACGAATCAACCAGAAAGTAAACTTGCTGAACATTTATCAGAATCGTCTAGAGTCGTACAGTGATACATGAAATCAATCGTCTCATTATTATGCCTTAATTACGGAATCTTTCGAGAACCTCACCGACGATCCTGCAGTCTCTCAACCACTAGTCGCCGACCCTTTCAGCTGTTCAGCCACCATGCGCTCAAGCTTTTTGCCTCGGCCTTTCGTGCTCCCGCGCTGGACTGGCCAAGAGAATGCCCAGTGGCACTTACCGCGGAGGCCAACCTGATGTACTGAATAAGATGTTCGTCGTCCGAATCTCTATAGTACCTCTGTGTGGAGTATCAATGCGATGTACTTCTGGCTTGCTAGGATCTGCATAAATCTCTCAAAGCCACTGGGCCTCGCCGACTCCTTATTGAGAAGGCATCGCCGATGCATATCTCTCCCCTACTCAGCTGATTCTTCGCTTCTTCTTGTTATTATGGTTTGGGTATCAATGCTAATATAATTCTGCCTTTCCTAGGATCTATATAAATCTCCCAAGCTACTATTCCTATTACGTGACTTTTGCTCAACACGGTACCGTATCGACCTCACGATAGTTAGTAGGCACAGTAGAGTCTGCCTTATCTTCCCTTATAGACCCTTGAGTCTCGGGGCCCGAACCTTCGTACCCTATCTAGAAACACAGGCTAGTAGAAGGAGTCGGGTGCCCCGGATATTGGATAGGACTCTAGAATTCGTAGTACCGATTTTTGTACCTGTACCCTTTGAGATAACTATAGAGAATCGTCTATTACCCGTAAATTCTTATAGTATCCAGGTTAAATAAGCTCTTAGAAATTAAATCTATATACTCGTATATAAGTTGGGTTATTTAGAGAGAGTTAAGGAAGTCTCGAGGTTTGTTCAAGCGAGGATGCTTCGAGTCGTGAATATTCAGCTAAAAAGGGGACCTAACTCGGCTTAGTAAGGACCCTTGATAAGTGTAATAAGGGAGCAAGAATAGCTACTATTATGGTTTCTTAATAAGTTCAAAGAGGTAACTATATTACAGGCAATAAGATATGTAAAATTCTATATATAGATAATATAGAAAGTATAACCGAATCTCGGGGGAGCCAAAAGGGGGTCCTCTGAGCGTGATCCTGCTGACTTACTAGCGTGCTCAGGGGCTCAGGGCTCGGCTCAGGTTAGAGCGGCGACTGCTCAGGTTCAAAGACGGAAGCGGATTTTGGTAGGCTGAATTGTCGTCTGAGACTTTATAGGAAATGACGGGTTCCAGAATTTTGACGTGGCAACCAACGCTGAAAAACGCCACATTTTGACCAGGCTCCAGGCTGTAGGCAGCTGCACACCCTGATACATTCAAGACAACGGCAAAGGACATCCGCAAGCATAGCCCTGTCGAGTGATCTGTCAATGTCTCATATATCAAAAGATGTATATTAGCAACAGCCTGATCTACTTCTATCTAGAGAGAGAAAACAGAAATATATTGAAGTGCTAATAGATAACAGAGAAACACGCAAAGCCTTATTGGTCCCATCCTCCTATCACAACTAAAATTTCAAAAGTATCACCAATTACTATTCGAGCAGACCTAGGTACAACGAGATATTTTCCTAACGCCCATCCGGGGGTAAAGTAAAACCCACCGTAACGAGACGAATGCATTGTTCGGGGTCTCAAGTCCTCCCTCGTGAGAATATGAAGTTATATTCCATTTTGTTATTGTTCTCTAGCCATTTCTCTATAAGAATTCGGTCCAACAAGAAGGGCACCGCGGTAGGTACCTCCCTACCACAGCTTAAGCTCACAAGGCTCACAAAACTAACAGTGTTGAAACGATATAACTTGGCCTGAATCGTGGAGCAGAGATACTTCGTACCCAGTCCCTGAAGAATTGAAAACGGGAATCTGGTTGAGGTAGTACTGAATACGTTGTGCGATAAGGTGCTTTGGCCACTTGTGAGCTAAGTTATGTACTTTTATCAGGGAGCTCCAACAGCAGCGCCGGTCAATGAGAAAACGATCCAGACAACCGTGAGAACCCCAAGCTTAGGAGGGCAAAACCTAAGTCCGGTTAGCTGATATGGACGAAGTATGTGTATGAATGCATACTCTTCCGAACTAAGACCAATAAATCCATCCCAAAAAGAGCCACTGCGCAATCCAGAGAAGGAGCATGCTTATGACCGTGACCGCGGCATATCGGCCAAATCTATGAGCAATCCTGCGTCTGGATCATATCCTTCTCAGCCACTCAACAATCACAGTAAGTCATTACAGCATGCGACATTGCGATCTCCCCAGCCGTGGCTCTTCTTTCTGCTTAGCTTAGCCCGACACAATAGTGGAAGACTCTTTGTATCGCTCAATCGAAGCTCTAAATGCACTGAGAGCTTGATGGGCATACTTGGTGGCTATAACTTCTTGCAGAGAGTTCGATATTAGCCGCCAACCCAATATTCCGTCACGTCCGACCCTGAAGATGATGATTGTGAAGTGGTAACTATGTTTTTGTTGTCAAGTACTCTGCATCCAAGCACCAGTGTCAGATGCAGAGTATGACTAGCTAGATCTAGTCGATGATGAAGATCTCATCCCGCGCAGGATCCCTCTCACCAAGAGCCTCCCCGTACATCACGCCATCAGTATATGCAGAGCAGATAAGCTTGACCGAAGATTTTTCTGGTACATGCCTAACAACGTATGTATGATTCAACGATAAGAAAATGCAGACAATATCCCCCGGCTTGCATGATAGAGAACAAAGTCCGATACGACCAGAGTCCGTCACGAAGAAGGATCTGTGCTTCCACAGCTGGAAGAGATTTCTCATGTATACTGCCCCATGGCTTAGCCAATGGGGTAGAGCTTGCTGCATCTGCTCGTGCTGATAATATTTCAAAAATGAAAGATATTTCCGAAACGACTCATAGTCCTCACGCGCATCCTGCAGGTATTTGTGACCCCATGCACTGACATTTGCCACAGAGCCATTATCTGCCACTAGCGTCCGGGTGAATCGCTCTAGCAAAATATCATCAGGGTCACGACACAGACTCTTATATAGTGCAAAAGCCTCCTCTATGGCATCCAGCATCTAAGAAGCTTTTCCTTGTGGGCCTTCAAATTCTTTTTGATCCCTGGAATTTTTGTATTCGAGAACAGATGTTCTAAGAATAGTGCCAATCTGAAATCCGCGTAGCTGTATACTATTCGAGTCGGGAAGAACGATATCGTCCAACCGGAGAGTCTGCGAGTCGGATCCAGAGTTGTAATGCCATGAGAATTGACCTGAAGGTTGAAGACTATGCCAGTTTGGAATCCAAGAGGGCAACTGGGGCAGCGGATCTTCTACTTCTGCAAAGGCTAAAATACGTAAACATCCAATTTGAATGAGCAGTTTACCTAGGCGCAAGTAGAGTCGCCATTATTGAGCCGTGCTTCCTCTGAGTAATCCACATCAACAACTTTTTTTTATTTCGGGTTCCATGAGTCCAAGAAGCCCATATACTCGATCAACGGGCTCTTTGACCTGTAGGTCTCTGCCACGATTAAGAAGAAATACTGGGTCAAGTTTTGATTTCGAAAACACTTCTCGATTAGCTCCCAAGCCCCTCAGAAATTCATTCCCCGTAACTTTTCCGAATCGGTTGGATCCTTGCAGCAAATAAGAATATACCCCTGTCCGGTTTATTTCATGATTGAACGATCTCAACAGCTCCAAGCCAAGAACCTGGCCTCCACAAATGAAAATGATATCCTTTGCAAGTGTGACTTCCTGCAGGACCCATAGTCTCAGAAACCATGAGCGACACAAGAACTCTGCCAAAGACTTCCAAATTGGATCATCAACAGGCGGAAGTCCCACTTTAGCATACTGGTCCTTCCCATGTACGACTATTGTTGGTATAACTTTAAGACGATCCCGTATATACTCTAGTTGACCTAGAGCTGACTCAGTATCTTCCGTAGTTTCACCGAGCCATGCCAGAACGCTTATAGCATTAGAGTATATCTTCTGCATGAGTGGAATCTGATCAGCTTTCTCCTCGTTGTCTATTTGATTGATACAGATCGCATCGACCCAGATCCACGGTGTTGGGTTATGGGGGCGAACCCGCTTCATCCCGGTAATCAGGTGTTCTGTAACTGGCAAACGTGCAGAGTCGCATATGAACGAGGAGGTTGGCGGATCACTTCCCCAGGCATATGATAGCGCACAGAAGCTGGGGGCTTCGGAGATTGGAAAGGCTTCCAATGATCCTACGATCTCCTGCCCCTCGGCAATGAGCTTCAAGAGGCGGATATAAATTTTGGAGTTCGGGAGAAGAGAGTATCGATAGTCGTGTTGGGTGCCGGAAGCTGACGATGTCTCGAGCAGGCCAGCAGTAGCCCGAGATGACATTGACAATCCCAGCGATTGCCGACCGAGAGGATTCATCCTCACCTCGTATTTGGCTGATGATTCTCCTTCCATGTCTCGGTCCATAGATTTGAATGCGCTAGAGCATATGAACTGAAGCTTGGATGGCGTGAATTTGGTTCGACATGGGTGTGAGTCTACGACGGCCGACAGTTCTGGCGGCCACTATGAAGGATTGGAGATGAGTAAGCCCCCTTTTTCGACACCTGATACGGGGAGACGCCGGCTCGGTAGAAGACGCGTGCTTCGCTTTCACGCTCATCCAAAGGCTCTAAAAGGTTTGCTAGAACGTTGCATCCACCTTGCAGAATCAACTCCTCAGCTTCTCTTGTTCTGCGCTGGAAATTTTCCGTTTCCTGCCCTCGACACGTTGTGGGAGCTTTGTGGCGGAGCTGAAAACAGGGGTTGATGCGGGTGAGTTGTTGTGCCCAATGAATGAACTTCAGTCCCTCCACAAGACCAAAAACGGTTTATGGTGTGGAGTAGCAATCTCGACCCCCAGCAGCCTTACCATTTGCTGAAGCCTCGGGACTCTGTTGTGGCTGTCTGAATCAAGCATGGCGTTCGCTTTCAGCCGTCAATGATGTGCTGAGAAAACTGGGGGCTAGCAACGCCAAGTTCTATATATGATCTGCGGATCAGTCTAAACTTTATTTTGTGTGCAACTTCTGTACTTCGTTGTAGGCTGCATTCGAAAAGATCGCCCTTCCACCAACAATGGAATTGTCGTTCGGTCGAAATGTTGTCCTCTCCATACTTCTCATCGCCTGCATCCTCGCCGCTGTAGAAGCTTCTCCAACTACAAGTGTGACTGATATACCGATATTGAGACGCAATGCCACCTCCGGAGACTCGGCGCCACTTGACTGCACGACTCAATTTAGCAATGACTACTACGGCTTCGGCGTCCGGCTCGGTGTCTACTTCTCCTGGCTTGGTTCTTACTTTGCCAACCTACTGCTGCCGTCCGAGATTTCAGGCTCCCTGGATACCAATTCCATCTTCCTCGTAGCCCTCATTGGAAGTCTTTTCAATGGCACCCGTTTGAAGCAAATCCAGCAAATCGATGCCCTCGTCATCATGCAACTTAGCTCGGGTTTCCTGTTCAGCTGTTTTAGCATCTGGGGTTACCGGACTTCGTATTATCAGAAAGAAGGCCCCAAAGCCATCAAGCGGTTCGGAGGGCTTGGTACGCATTGCAGGCTCATACTTGTTGCCGCCATCAGCGTGTACGGAACTTGGTTTTGGTGGGAGGGCTTGGACGATGGATTGACTATTTCTGATAACCCGGAATGTCAGGAGATATTCACCTGGTTCTTCGCCTATCTGCCAGTTCGAGGTGGTATAGACAAGCTCTATATCGTCATCACGATTGGTTGCTCGTTATATTACTGCACTATGCTCGCTGCCGCTGCCATTGCAGTGATATTTAAGCTATTTCGGGTTGGATGGAAGGGAAGGATGACATTCGAAACTGGCTTCAGCGTCGCGGAGTACGTAACAACCTTCTCGATAGGCTTGATCATGCCGAGTTAACATATTCTCACAGATTGAAATTCTTATACCACGTCTTCCGGATCTACAACCTCTTCTGGATCATTTTCTGTGCCCTCATGGTTGAGATGACGCTCAACAAAAATAACATGTTACAAACACTTGCACAGCATGGCAATATACAATACCCATCGCAACTGCTGCCACTTCTCATCGGCACACTCAGTTTCATCAGAGTCATGTGGTTGATATACCGTGAAGGAAGGGATCGCGTTAGAGAAGCGACAGATGATAGTAACGAGCGCTTCCGGCGCCATGAGACGATGACAAAACCATCGTTGCGGAATGGTTACGGGCTCCACCTCGCCTTTCTCAAGATCTTGTCTCCTTCAAGACAGCCTCACAATGTACCAATATTTGAGTTGGAGCCTGAGACACCTCCGTCCGTGCTTCGGCCGTGGTATCAGAGGTATTTGGTCGCTTTGTTCCCCTGGTTGTCGACGTTTGAGTCTTGGAAGTTGGGAGGAAGAACACATGAGCCGGATATAGAACGATCGGCTCCGGCAGAGAGAGAGAACAACTTCCCACAGGATGTTAAAATAGAACCGTCAGGTTGAGACGGTTAGTAAGGTTTAAGAGCTCACTTAAGTAAGCCGTGGGCTGTGGAAGGATATGTGTCGCAGCAAGACACCAAAACTTGTGCACGATTTTGAAGAATAATTGTAATATGGCGAAAATATGTAGGAAACTTCCAAGAAGATTATTTCTTCACAGCTTGAACCAAAGTCTCACTCTTCGTGGCTAATCTTCCAGCTGCAAGTTTGCAGAAATGGCTTTCTTCTTCGAGGAGTAAGTCATCCTGCATTTGTTATTCCTCCAGAGACTGCGTGCCTATTCCCTTTATAAAGCAGCTTATTTCTCTCCATAATCATTTGTCAGTACTCCCAGCTCCATAACAACCTGCGGAGCCAGCACCTCGCTGATATCTGATGACTTATACGTCAAATAGCTGTCTTCTTTTCCGACAACGTATAATATTTAGCGGGAAGAACTTAGCTGTTTCATCAACGCTTTTCCCAACTCGTCTGTAACCCACTTCTTGCCACAGGGCCAATATCAGAGCTTTCTATCACCGCTAGCTCACTCACTGAACATCACACCAAGGTGGGCGTGTTTGGTGCTGCCCCACGGAAATTGTCTAGGCACATTCAATCGGAGTCCGCAGTACAGTGGAATTCGTTCTTCACTATATCGAGCGGACAATAGGATATCAAGTACAGTGGAGTGATTGCTGAAGTTATATTTTGTAAATCTCATCTGCATCTCAAGCGATATCATCTGTGCCCAAGCAGGTTTCAACTCCTTCATCGATCCCTCCGTCCAGCAAATATCCGAAGAAATGCCACCAGGGCAATCTTTCCACTGCTCCCATTCCCTATCGTCCAACGAAAGCTTCCCAGGCAATCCCACCCATCCTTCAGACCCTATCCACAGTTCTGTAAATGACACCTCGAGATATTCCAGCCCTCCTGCACAATTTGACAACTCGAGCCCACTGCTGGATCGTCATCCATTTGTTGCCGTCCGGCCAGTACCACAATGCCCTCTCCCGCGAAGCCCAACTCGCCAGCAACGTGCCCAGGTGCATCTTGCACAATCGTCCATCCTCGAAGAATATATTCCGTTCTCTCAGCGAAACTGGTTGGTCTTTCATTTTGCCGTACGCTGTTTCGTACGTTTCGTAGAAGGTTTTGGAGGTAACTGCGAGGCAAACTCGCGAGACGAAATCGTCATAGTTGAAGATTTTAATCTTCAGCTCGATTGGAAGAGAGGAAAAGCTGGCTGGCGCGGGATTTGTTTCTGCTATAGATTTGTTAGCTTCTGGCCTCAATCAAGGAAGAAAAGTAAAGAAATTTGGACCAAGGAGATTCTTGGGTATAGAGTGAGATTTTGAAAACGGTCTCGGCCAGCCGGAATCCTTGAATCGAGTCAGAATTGTCTGACGTAGCCAGAGCTGTCCCTTTAATCTGAACTTGTCCGGGTGGGCCAGAAGTGTTCATGCAAAACGGAATCGTCTATCCCAGCCAAATCAGATGATTATAACTCTCTAAGCCAAGTTGCTTGTCTAATCTGAACTTGCCGAGGCGAGCCGGAAGCGTCCATTTGAGCGAGAATCAGGTAATTGTAAGTGTGAGGAGTCTGTCTTATCTGAGCTTGAATAGACGAGCTGGGGTCGTCTGTTTGAAAGATATTCGTTAATCCGAGCCTGAGTTGTCTGGGTTGAACTTGTCCAGGCGAGCCGGAATCATCCATGTGAGCCGGATCCGCCCAGATGGATCTTTTATTCAAATCTGAGATGTCCAGCTGAATCAGACTAGACTAGACAAGGCGGGCCAGAATCTTCTGTGTAAGATAGAGCTGTTCAAGTGAAGGAGCGAGAATGGTCCAGGCGAGATAGAATCGACTAGGCGAGCCGGAACTGTCGCCAGATGATCCCTTCATGGGAGAGAGGACAGATCACTCACGAATAAAAACAAGGAAACCAGCTGAGTTGATTGTTCCATATAGTAGGGGAACAATGGAGGAATACACAAGGAAGAGAGATAGATGCCTTACCTTTGCTCATGGTTGCGAGTGTTGAGGTTGCAAGGCTTGAGAGTGTGGTTTGGCGAGGAATGAAGGAGCCGGGCGATGAGGAGATTCATGATCTATAACAAATGACGCATATCTCCTGATCTTCTTGGATTCACTCGACGAGCTCTGGATGCTTGTATTTTCTCTCTCGTCGTGCTTTATTCTAAGGAACAATAATATCTTTTCAGTAAATGCACTCCATTCATCAAAAAAGCACTATGAGGCGAGCCAGCACCGTCCATGTAATTCAAGTTTGTCAAAATAAGCTGTAGCTCACTAGGCGAACCAGATTCGTCCATGTGGGCCATAAACGTCCCTAATAAATAGATTGTAAAGATGACCGAGAAGATTATTGCTTTATACAAATGTAAAATAACGGTGAAAGAAAGAAGGCTAGTCCAACAATCAATGTACTACACTATTGCAAATAGTCATAAGATCTAATGATCTGTTCTTTAATCTAAATACATTTCATTTTGGGATACTAATACTTCAAGTCAATGAACTACAATATGCTGGCAACAGATCTCAAAAACTTCAAGGACCTCATCTAACCTCAAGTTCTGCATCTACGAACAGCAAAATCTCGGAGAAATATACACCTAGGAATTTGTCACTCATAGCGATTCAATGTTTAGAAGTTCAATCAAGTCAATTTCTGCTGTGTGTATTGTATTGCAAACTCAGGTTACCAAGTTGATCGTACTTGGCGTCTTGTGTGATTTGCAGTCTGCAAATCAAACAGATCTTGTAAAGCGGAGAGCAGCCGGTTCTGCAACCACTGCTTCGTAACCCATTTATTTTCAGCAAGAAAATAGTACAGCTTTACATCCTTGGTAGCCCAAGGTGCCAGCAGATCACCCAATTGCATATCATCTCGCTCCAATCCCATCTTCCATATGCCATCATGAAGGTACCATGCCGGAACGGACAACAAAACTGGTGGCAGGCCAAATCTGGCAGACTTGTAGGCTGCGTAGAATTTCTTGCATGTGAGACCCAGGCAGGTTGCGGTAGTATCATCGACGAGTTTCAGGAGGTATATGTCGAGCTCGGGAAGTAGATTTGCGAAGGAGTGAGAGGAAGCCTTGCCGGAGGAGGTATCTAGGAAGTATTCTGGTCAGCAATGGCTAGAAAATAGGAAATTGAGAGAGACGAACCTTCGGTTCCCACAACCCTAATCAACTCCACAGCGACCGATGACTTCTCGGGGACGGTATCTAGAAATTAGGCTCGTAAGCAAGAGTTGAGTCTTCGTAAGCAGTGGGAAGCAACAAACCTTGAGCATTGATAGTGTTCTCTGTCTCTACCGCTGTTTCTTTTGGCACTTCATTCTTCTTTCTAAGTCTTGGAAGCGGCACCGGAAGACAGAGAAGCTTAACGTATTTTCGCATCTTTTTTTCGGCTGAAGATGGTGTTATCGGCGAGTTTGGTTCGCTTCAGAGCTCTGATGCAGGTCGAATAAAGAAGAAAATGGGGAGGTCGGTTAGCAATCTCGAAATTTCTACCGCAGATTTACACCAATTCACTTTATTGACTCTAATATTTTCCCATTCTTTATTGAACGATTAAGGATATTTGGATTTTGAATTGTGCTCTTCTTGCAGTCAAATGGTGTATAACTATGTGCTTTTTCTTGAGTATCTAGCACCTCAAAATAATGAAATAGCTGTGGAATTGCTGGGAAGTTCCGGATGCAGTAGCATCGCTTGCCAGTTATTTCATGGATACAGTCAAAAGTTGTTTTCATAAGCTTGTGCTATAGCCTTACCATAAATTAACTAGTAAACCTTGGCTCTGTCCAGTGTTGAAATCCTTGAGACAGATCCTTGGATTGGGACTTTTAAGAACTTACCTTCGAAAAAATACTCAGCCACGATTCCGAGGCGAAGCTTCAGCGGAAATTTTCAAGAAGAGCGCTTTGCATATCCCAAGAGTTTACTAAACCATTGAACTGCCAATTGATCTTGACTTCAGCAATCAACGGCTCATTCATTATCGTATTCACGCTAGCAAAAAGCACATAATCTTGTACCAGAACCAAGCCTTGCATTTAGGCCTTGAATTTAGGACGTTGTTGTACTCGCTGAAAATCTGCACAGCTTCTCCCATGGCCACGAGCAACACCACCCTTCAACAGTATCTGACCCTTGTGATCTTCTATTCTCTCACTGATTGCATTTGGCTTCCCTTTGGCTCAATCTTCGCCTTGCACATCAATTTTACCATTTGCCAATGTAATCGCGTTGTGCTCGCACACCGAGATCATGGTCCTTGTCCTCCAACTCCTTGTACCGCTTTGGCGTAACGAAGACAAAGCCATCCCAAAGCAGGCGTAGCTTCATCCACCCCGAGATCAATTCTCCCAGCAATCCGATTTTTGCCCAATTATAGCTGTATGCATAAGGATCGATCGATATCTTGCCTGGGTATATGGCTTTGAGAACTGCGTAGAGCTTTGTATTGGTGAGGCCGAGGCAGGTTGCGTTGACGATGTGGAGTTTCTTGAGGATTGTGAAGTGGATTCGGCAGGTGGGTTCAAGAGGGTGAGAGGCTCCTTGCGAGTAACGGCTGCAGGAATAGAGGTTTGCTCAGCTCGAGAAATGTCAGTCAAGGCAAAGTAGAAAAAAATATTCTCACCATTAGAAAACGTAAGGTTATTACCACCGTTTTCAACTCCATCCGACTGCTCATTGTCAGCAGGAGGATCAGACTTGTTTTCCTTGACACTCTGCAGCTGCTCGTCTGTCATCTTGCTGTGGTTGAAGAAGGTTGATATTTTCGAGAAAGATCAGCGTTGATGAGCTTCATTTAATTGTAGACTAGAAAGGTATGCGGTCTGAGAGGTGGAGCATGGCCCTTGCGCAATCTGGCCCCAGCACTTTCTGTACTACTGTGCAATTCAATTTTGCAAAAACAATGTTTTTGTTTGATTCACCATCCACTGCTTCCCGAAGTCCTCTAGGCTGACGCGTACCTTCTTATACATTCAAGATGTCCTCCCCAGAAGATCTTCTAATGGGACTTGAACTTCCGAAGCTTCTCCTTATATCCAATCTCCTTTGTCTTCTCCCATATTTTGTCTCAACCCCACCATCATTGTAATCCCTTCTCTTTTAGCCACTTTCTCCTCTCCTGGAGCCCGTCCTTGATCAAACTCTGGACTCTCTTCTTGGCCACAAATATAGGAACAGCACAACTCATTCACCAACTACGAGGTTTTATCCATTCTTCTAGTATCAAGAAGAGGATATTGCCAAACACAGGCATGTCGCTGACAAAGTATAGAGACAGCTGGAAGGTTCTTTGAGAATCGAAAGGAAATTAGATTTAAAACGGCCTATTCCTCCAGAAATTTTTTTAAAGTAAGAAGCTGATCCGGGGAGTGGGGTTGTCTTCAGAACGGGAAAGCAGATTGGAACGAGGGTGTCAGGGACAATATCACAATGGAATATAGGATGTCTATTTCAGTTAGGTACGTGACATAATCCTCACGATATCTTAAGAGAACGTCCAACGATTACCTAAGCATATCTCGATTGCTAATACAAGGTGCTTAATATTGACTAAGTCTCGAGTTTCGACTTAGCTCAAGATAGACATCTCATCCTCAGAATCCTCCGAACCCGTAAGAACCACTAACACAATATTCTGCATTAGTTTCCATCTCTGCCATCTCTTTTACAAACTCCTCCAACTCAATCGCCCTCTCTCTGGTGACAAAATTGAATCCATATGCGAAGAGGCTACAGTAGGGGGTGTAAACGAGAGGTTGCATCCAAATCGATAGCAAGTGTGCTAACTCTTCTCTATGAAACCAGCGCAGATTTGGTTCAAATTGAAAATTCGGGCGGGTAAGTTTGAGAATGGTGTAAAACTTCTTGCTGGAGATTCCTAGGCATATTGCGGGTACGAGGTCAAGGTGTGCGAAATTGCGAGGTGGATCTCTGGTGGGAGGCTCGCGGAGGCGGATTTTGGTGTGGACCCCACTGGAGCAGAGGTCAGCAATAATGTCAGAAGTGGCAAGTAAAACTGGAGCTTACTGTCTGATGGGATAGCCTCAGCGAGAACAACTGCTTTGAGAGTGCTTGAGGTATTAGTGACGTTGTCGGTGTTGGTGGCGGATCGCATGGCTGACATGATGAGTTAGAGTCCGGGAGAGAAGGGACGACAGTGAAGTCTCAAGCAGCTTAAATATTCCAGTTTAGACAGTAGCATGTTGAAATAAATTTATGTAGACAAAGACATGACGCAGATGTGCACGTGACATGCATAACCCGCGCCAACCCAGAAATTTCCCGTAGACTAAAGTGAGCTTCAGTGACCTCACAGCCGCTCTTGATCAGGACCAGACACAAGAGAAATGGAACAGCACTAGCTCGTTTAACTGCTTATCACGTGGCGAAAGGTGCGTCTTGCTATATTATTGTCACAAGTCCCTCGATGATTTTGTGCAAGCTTTCTCGATGATACAGCATTGATGTAGGTTGCTGAATACTAGCAGTAGTGAACCCCATCTGCGGAAGCCGGAATATTGAATTTGCTCTGCTCTAGCATGTATTTCTCCCTCACTTGGGCATATTCACAACCTCTCCAGTCTCCAACAAATACGGAGTCTCATACCCCACAGTCACCAAAGCCCTACTCGTATCTACCCACTCATCCTGGTCTTTAAGCACCTCAGTCCATTCGGGATCAGACATGACATTCCCAACGGTTTCCATACCAGGAAGCTTGTACTCGATCACACAGTCGAAATCAGCGAAATCCCAGGTAGGCTGCACCTTTCCAACAGCTTGCTTCATGACCTCATTGAGAGGAGCTGGTGTGACAAACTGAATACAAGTTAGTGGGATTACAGTGGGGAGGAAGAAGTACGAACAAGCGAATAGCTGATGAC
Source organism: Stipitochalara longipes BDJ (assembly GCA_009732865.1). Taxonomy (NCBI): domain Eukaryota; kingdom Fungi; phylum Ascomycota; class Leotiomycetes; order Helotiales; family Hamatocanthoscyphaceae; genus Stipitochalara; species Stipitochalara longipes. Next base: position 2,798,185 of record ML769329.1, on the reverse strand, counting down.
AGCGTGCTTCTTGAAGAGAGGTATGGCGAGTGGGAGGTGCTCCTCGATGATCCACTTGATGAACGCCTCGTGGGTATGCTTGGGCTGGCGATAGTGGGTGATTGTGTATTTCACGGGTTGGCTTGCTTGCTGCGCATTCGCTTCGGTCATCTTGATGGTTTTGTGGTGGATGTTATAATGTTGAATGATAATGGAAAGCACTGTTATAGAAGATGAGGGAGTGAGATTACTTTTATAGTTGAATAAGAAATTTATCTTATGGACGTGGAGATAGTTACAGTCAGCACTTGCGTCAGTAAACCCAAAGCAGGTATACAGTACGTAGAGATTAGCGGGGTAGTACACGAGTCGCGGTATAGTGCTGACTTAGGAAATATCAGCTGTCAGCAATACATGCTGTGCCATGACAGAGAGACTGTGACAGGGTCGCTCGCATCTTGAAACCGTTTCTGCAAATGGCGGACACACTTCAATGCACAAGTCCGTTAAGCGAGGGTTTGATTTTGTAGGAATTGGGGACTGGACTGCGTTTCTGCAAGTGGCGGACACACTTCAATCCATAAGTCCGTTAAGCGAGGGTTTGATTTGGCAGGAATTGGTGACTGGACTGCGATCTTTTACAAGGTTCTTCATAAGGCTGACCAAATAGATGGGTCTTGCAAGATATCGAGAAAGATGATTGATGCAGTAAATCCGTTTCTGTCGTAGATGTGGGTATTGCTTACAAGAATTACATAAAATCTCATGCTATTTAAAGTATAACTTAAATAGAATAAACATGGGAAAGAAGGACAAATGGGCGGAAGGGTGATCATTTGTCTTTCCCTAATCTTTGCGCTTGATTGCTAGTAGGCGGTAAGGATTATGGCTTCCTCAACAGCCAAATGGCCTCAGACTGACTCTGTCGTGGGGACTTTTCGTGCCACGCTAGTTTCCATGCACCGACCTATTTCCATAATCGAAACCTCCATCTGCGTCTCGGCGGGTACCCTAGCGGGTAACGGCAAACAATCCGAGATTCTTGAATAACTTCCTTGTCTGCCGTCTTCAATTCGTGCAATCTCTCCGGTGTGACAAACCGATAAATATGGGCCTTGCCACCCCAGACCATAGGTTTCATCCACTCTTTCAGCAGACGTGGTAGCGCTGTGAAAATGAAAACAGTGTTGTCTTCGGTATCCTCGAGAGAGTAGAACCGGATTGGTTTCTCTCCATAAACAGCTTTGAAAGTGGCGTAAAAGTGCTTGTTTGTAAGACTTAAACAAGTGGCGGTGACGATGTCGAGCTGCTTGAAGAGGTGCACATGTAGCTCTGGAGGCAGAGCGAGGAGAGCGAATTTCGTGGAGGAATCTGTGAAGTTTCAATAATGGTAGGGAAAGCAAGTAGCTTTCGAGGTATTGACCTTTGGTAAACGAGAGAATAGTGCTTTCATGTAAGCTTACCATTGCAAGAATGGTCTTTCCAGGTGTCATAACTAAAAGATCCTAGCAAGGCTGTGTGCGAGGTTGGCTTTCAGGTAAAGTAAGCACTGCATAGGAGAACGGGATTTGATGACGGGCTAGATCAATGATGAGAGTCTCTCAGTTTAATAGACAATAAGACTTTAGAGCTGCAAGATAATCGCGTTTTTGAGGATGGTCTACAGCGAGACTTTTAGGCTCCATGTTGGTCTAAGGCACTAATATAAGTGTCACGTGCAATGATCACTATAACTCAGTGTAGAAGGTGCTGAATTAACTGCTATTCTACAGTGGTAAGTAGCCTGTATATATAGGCCCTGAACTCCCTAAATTACGTACATTGAGCCCCTAAACAGCTGAGCCTTTAGCTATATCAGTGACCCCGATACTCAGCTCTATAGGGGACCTCAGCCCCTATAAGCTTCAGCTCTACAGGGCCTTAAGGCCCTATAAGCTGAACGGGTTCAGCGTGGCTACAGTGGCAATTGCCACTGTAGCTTACGTAAGTACAGGGGCCTTAGCGCACAACACTCCAGCTGTTCTGATGTTCTCACGTGATCCAAAGCTGTTCCTTCTCCGAAAATCGAAGCTCTCAGCCTAGGAGATAGAAAGCTCGAGAAAACATACTAACACAATATGAAGAGATCGATGTCCAATCCAACTTTACATATGAAGCAGATTGAGATCGAGACGCGTCGTAGAAGCACTTGGCGATGACGTTGGCACCTTTACTACATCCCTAAGCAACGACAATGTTGAGATATACCACTGCTAGACCTCCCGGTTTTGTACAATGAGAGACAATTAGAACTTAAGGTACGAATTTTGCAGTGTAGAGAAGAAATCAAAGTTGAGACGTAAATAGGAGAAAACAGGGGAACTGTGCAGGTCAGACCTGGCCAATGAGAAGCTTAAAGCGATGACGTGCCTCCTTGTTGTTCGGGCCCACGAGGCTGAATCTGAGCACCTCTCGTCCTTCTCCATCATCATGCAACACCATCCTCTGAGATTGAAGAACACAATATCTTGTATATTCTGGCACTAAATCTTCCCGAGTCTTTGCGCGCGGAACTGCTCCACGGACAGACGTCACACTGCCGCCAATCCTTTTAGCGCACCGTAAAACCTTGCCGCAAAATCTGCCTCCACATTCCTCGAAGACCTCGACAACAACCAGACAGATCACGGAAGATACGAGTCAGGGTTTGACTAGCCTGCTTAAAATCGTCGCTATCAGCATATATGCGTCCCGGCTGATCATTTCTTGCGCCCATTGCTTCGACTGCGCTTGGACAAATACACGATCCGCCGCCACGGCACCTGCTAGCCTTCCTCTATCTAATTCTTGAGAAAAAGCCTCATATGCAGTCGCAGATCTGCATATTGAATAGTACCAGATCTGGACTACTGCAAAGACGAAGGGACTGACTCAGATTCCACGAGTTGAGCCTATCTAATCGTTACAATGTCTACTCCCGCCCCTCCTCGAATCTCCATGCCCTCGGCCCCCTCGCCCTCGAACTCGAATACAGAGAACCAACGTCCAGGCCCAACAGCTCTACAGGTCCCTGAAAGTGATGCGAAGGATTCGAACACCACATTGCGACCAAACGCCGCGATTCCGCAAACTATACCTAAGAAGAAGAGGAATCATCGTGGAGGGAAGAAGAAGCGGACGAGGAAGCAATCATTTGCTCTCTCCACAGAGGATGGGTCCGGGATGCCGGAAACCTCTCATTCCCATCGGCGAGGGCCTACAGAAAGTGCTGTGCGGAACAGCTTCTACAGATTGCAGGGCAGGAATCTAAGCAATACCAGTATCGAGAGCGAGGCACTGTTGGATCATAGGTGAGTTTGAAAAGCTTCTTTAGATTACAGTAGTCTAATCAAAGCTTCACAGAGACCAACAAAGCATGCGTCCAAGGCGATCTTCGACAATTGCTCAAAGTCCCTTTGGTGGCGGCATTTACGATAGCCCTACTTCATATCGACCTCAGTATCACAACCCCTTCACGTCTTCCGACAATGTCTCTCGCCGGCCGAGAACTGCGAGAAATGGAAGCGATGAGGAGGATGATACTATCCCGGATGAAAGAGCCCCCCTCATATCCTCGTCCTCACGTTCGAAACTCGCTGGGCCGGGCGTCGGATATGGAGGCTACGGTGGTGAGGGCAAACTCAGCAGACACAATTCACAGCGACGATCGTCTAGCAAATCTTCCTCAAGAAGTAGGAAGAGGACTATATTCGACAAGCAGAATGCTTCATTTCCCCAGCAGAGCGAAGAGTATAATGTCAACTACCCTCCCTCAATACCCGGAAGTCCTCGGCTCAGTGCCACAAATCGAGACATGAGCTTCGGCGATATGATGGTTAGGGATGACTTCGCCCCTTCACGAGCAACGCCTCGAAGGGATCGTGACAGTGCTAGTGAACATGCAGTAGACGACTCGTCTCAGAGAGAATCAGGTTTCGAACGGAGACACACAATTGCATTACAGGCTGAGGAAGATGTTTGTTTCCCCGTCGATATGTCAGAAATAGCAGACGAAGACATGCCTCAGAGAGAAGGAGCAGCTTTCCGACGTGAAGGAGGCCCACGACGAAGGCGAGGGAAGTGGCCGGATCTGTCGATTCTGGACGAATGGAGTAGGTTTGAAAAGGAAGGTCGGAGTGAAGAGAGACGTGCAAAGAAAATCACCGAGCCTCAATTGATTGGTGGACGATTACGACCAATTCACAAAGGCTGGCATCGAGCCGAGGACGATGCACCATATCGATTTACATATTTTAACGAAGAGTTCCAAAGCACCATCCATAGCCAGACGATTTCCGAGCTGGTGCAGGCAGGTGGTAATTTCCGAGAACTTTTCGTCCCAGATCCTCCTGAGCTGAGTGATAGCTCAGAGTCGGAGAGCGACGACCAAGAGGGCCTTGGAGATGCTAGTTATTTGCACCATGTAGGTGGAACGAATGGAGACTCGAAACCGAATACACGCCATGGTTCCTTGATAGGTCCGGGGCGACCAGATTCCAGACGGGGGACTTCTGTAGCAGAATCCGAAGCAAAAGTCCCTTCAAATGAGGCGTCGGGCGAGGCTACCCCGAACAACGGAATCAGGTCTCCTCCTCCGCAGAAGTCTCCAGCCCCTGCCACGGAAAAGCCGAAAAGGTATGGAGAACGTCCAACATGGTGGTTGGATGTCTTGTCTCCTACGGATGCTGAAATGAAAGTTCTCTCCAAGACATTCGGCATTCATCCTTTGACCGCAGAAGATATCATGATGCAAGAAGCTCGCGAAAAGGTTGAGCTATTCCGCAATTACTACTTCGTTAATTACCGCACGTTCGAGCAAGATATGAACAGCGAGGACTTCCTTGAGCCAGTCAATATGTATGTTGTTGTTTTCAGGGAGGGAGTTCTCAGCTTCCACTTTTCCATGACACCACACCCCGCCAATGTCCGGAGACGAATTCGACAACTGAAGGACTATTTGATCTTATCATCTGATTGGATATCATACGCCATTATAGACGACATCACTGATGTTTTTGCACCACTAATACAAAGCATCGAGGATGAAGTAGACGATATCGACGATGCAATCTTGCAATTGCATTCCCCAGGTACCGACGAGAAATCGAACAAGGACAACGAGAAACGCTCAGAGTTCGGAGATGGAACATCTGGTGAGAGCGGCGGCGATATGTTGCGTCGTGTTGGTGATTGCAGAAAGAAAGTCATGGGACTGTACCGCCTTCTGGGGAATAAGGCAGATGTCATCAAAGGCTTTGCTAAGCGCTGTAACGAGCGATGGGACGTGGCACCAAGAAGCGAGATCGGACTGTATCTGGGCGATATCCAGGACCACATCGTAACGATGACGGGGAACTTGTCCCACTATGAGAAGTCAGTCTTCTTTTCTTTACTTTCCCTCTCCTTCTCATACTAACATGAAGTAGGATCCTCGCCCGCTCCCATGGAAACTACCTAGCACAAATCAACATCCGCATGAATGAGCGCCAGGAGCAAACCGCCGACGTGCTGGGCAAGCTCACCGTCCTCGGTACCATCGTGCTCCCCATGAACATCATCACAGGTCTCTGGGGTATGAATGTTTGGGTCCCAGGGCAAGAGTATGAGGGAGACTTGACGTGGTTTTGGTGCTTGACTGCGGGCCTGCTCGCGTTTGGGTTCAGTTGTTTCTTTGTTGCAAAGAAGGTTTATGGCATTGTCTAAAAAGGGGAAAGTGGTGTGTATATGAAGGGAAGGGATGGGTAGAGGTTGTATATAGGAAAAGTTGTAGGGCATATTTTGGAAGAAGGGTAGAATGGATACTGGATACACGGTACATAATATAGGGCCCGTTGGATATAGGGTAGTACATAGAAGGAAATTTAGTAATGGACGCGAGGCGCCCAGGAGGAGATCACTGTTCGACACAACACCAAGTTCAAATGGAGTTTTTGTCAATATTGCATTGCTATCGATGCTGTAAAGAAAGAAATTCTATTCAATATTATAGCCGAGAAATAATCGCGAAGTATCGCAGCATTATTCTTTTTACTTATTTTCCATTTTCATCTTTTTTTCATCCTTTTTCTTCTCCTGTTATTTTGGCTCATGCCAGCGTAAGCCTGTGCTAGCAGCACATCAGGTCTGATCTTTCCTTACCTTGCTCGACGTTGCTCGAGATTTACTTAGTCTTCGCGAGAGGAAAGCGCGTCCAGTTGTTGCAAGAATGCTTGGAGGTTAGCTAGAGCTAGAGCTCTCAACGCTTCAACAGCCGCGAGGTCGGCGGTTGCTTGAAGTGCGTTTGAAGCGGGTGCAGGTCCTGCCTCTTCAATGTCGGCGTGTTGCTCAAGTCATCTGAATCTTCCTGAGCTGGTGAAGTCGCTCCATCCTGTGCATCACCAGTGTCGTCCGATTCATCTAAGTTCTCTGGTTCAGGTTCTGCATTGTCGGCGTCACCCATGTCAATTAGCTCGTCTGAATTGTCTGGATCTGGTGCAGTCTCATAGTTTCCTGCCTCTCCAGCTTCGTCAATGTCGCTCCTAGCGTCTGAACTCTCCTCACGTCTTCGGTAGACGAATTCCCATTGTTCATCGGACATGGCATTGGGATCATCAGAGTCATCGCTGCCATACTCGGACGCCTGGGAATGCTCCTCTGCCTGATCCTGGTGGCTATCAATTTCAGCATCAGAATCAGAATTAGAGGTCTCGTATTCCTCGCCCTCATCATTCTCCGCTGCTCTTGTCTGAATATTACCGTCTCGCACAGCACGACGCACGATAGCTTCTTGTTTGGCATCAGATTTTTCAGTGAGAGTTTCCTTTCGGTAGCCTGACGCTTCTTCGTTGAACTCAGCCTGCTGAGAGAATGAAGAAGCTCGGTCAGCTGCATGGGTGGCCGCTCGTGCCATCCTGCTGGAGCGAGGAGCGAAGGATTTTAATTTACGAGCCATTTTGTTGATTATGTTGGTAAGTCTTGGAAAGGATGTATAAATATTGATCATTTGGATATTTTTTGAAGCGATATCTGCTTGGTGAGAAGTATGTGTGGTGTGGATGGAGAGATGTATCAGTATAGACGATGCCTAAAAACGACTTAGCCTGGGTCCAAGAGCTTTATTTATTCCTAGTTAACGCTGTTCTGGATAACTTGTTCTTAACCTGTTGTGGCCTTTGTTGCGTGTCTGGTTTAGCGACGCTCTAATATATTCCAACGAAATCATCGGAAATTCAGATGAGGTTGGCATCAAAAGAACCACAATTTCCTCTTCTAGCCATCCCGAATTTGTTCAAAGCGGTATGATAGATTTAGTATCTCAGGTCTTTATCTCCCTCTTTATCTCCTTTGTCCATTTGGACAGAATCCGCAGAACTGAAACAGCAAGGTGAGATAGCCAGTAGGTTACAACGATGGTAGAATTTTCCGAGCCGCCAGAGTAAAAGTTGTGCAGCTGAGACTTAAAGCTACTACTCTTTTTGCTGCGGAGAGAGCATTGGACTCTGCTCGGGTGCAGACAGGAGTTGGTCATGAAGGTACGGCATGCGTCTGTGCCTGTGGAGTGGTTATGCCACAAGTTGTGTTTATTAGTTGAATCTAAAATAGAGGATACTGCGACAGAGGAACAAAGACAAGAGTGATTCGGGGGTTCGCTTAGCAAATCCTCACAATCGGATTTCGAGTACGCAAAGTATATGACTCCATTGTGATCTGATCATTGTTCGAATTCATTGAGGTTGATCTCATTGTGTGTTTCATGTTCGTCGAGAAATAGTAGCTGCTATTCTTGTAGGACGAAACCTCATGTCAAATTGGAGCGAGACAGAAATGCGAGGAGAGAAAAATGAAAGGTATTACTATCCATGACTCGTTTGTGGATATGGATTTCATTTTTAAAGTGATTCAAACCTTTGATAGGAGATTCCTTTGACATTGAGGACAAGTCATATGAGCCGAGAGCCATGCCTTCAAACACACCCCACCACAGAAGTGTCCACAATTCATTGCGACTAGGCTTTCCAGATCCTCCTTTCTTCATACTTATCCAAACAGATACAGCACTTGGGCTCTTCGAGGGGATGAGAAACGGCGGAGAAGGGATGCGATCTTCTCAGGAGATCGAGGCAGAGCTTGGTGTTCTTCACCTCCTGCAGAATCCCACACATCAAGAGTTTCTGAAACAACGTTTGAGGTTCTTTTACAGGGAAGTGCGAGGTTCTCTTCTAGAATCTTTCCGAGCTGAGCTTGGGAGACTCGGACAAAAGGCATGATCCAACTCCACGAGGCACAGCATATTATTGATATAACGAATTACTTACTGGTCATATCTAGGATCACCCTGGAAGCGATCGGAAGAGAAAGTCCGCATTCTGCATTGAGCACGAATATCGCCTAAACCATTTTACAAACTAGCTCACTTTAGGTTTCTAGTCCAAATGCTTCTAGTCTGTTGCACAACCGTATTATGAAATTGTTCACAGCTTGAAAAAAAAAGATGGAAAAAAGGGTCAATGGTAGACTTGAATTCAAACCTCTTTATTGGCGATAAGACGAAAAGCCTTATGCGGAAGTTCATTCTTCCTCTAGGCTCCCTAAAGGCTTGATTTCATTCTTCGAGCAGGAATTCCTCCCACCTGAGCGTTTTGGGTACGAGATATATTGAGAGAATTCTTAAAAGATTGCGACGTCAACCCCCAACTCCCGGCATGACATAACAGAGCAGAGGCTTTTCGGGCTCTGCCGAGACCATGCCGAGACTATGCCGATATGCCCTAACGTCGAAGCAGCACAGGACAACTGAAGCGAGTCTGGGCCGGAAGATGTCTCCGCTCGACTTGGACGTCCATGGCATGTGAGCTGTGGAGAACAATGGACAATGAGTGGCTGGAACGCACGGCTACCTGAGCCCTGTGTCATGCACCACAAAAGCTGAGGCCAGAGCTCTGGGCCTGGACGGACTGTGTCGTGCAGAAGCGTTGCCGAGGATGACTTCCCGGTCCCTCGCGGGGAGCTTTGGAGCCGTAGATATCGGCATTTGAAAGTGATGGGATTACTTTGAGGTACCCACTTGCCGATGTTCTCGACCATTTTTATCACGGACCTTGAAAAGTCCGGGTTGTTGTCACACATTGTCTTTAGCCGCGAGAGATTCTTGTGGACGAGAGTGCGATCGACGCCGGGTGGCGTCCGGGAACTCGTTTCCAGAATGATGGCACCTGGTCTTATTGGCCTAAGTTGGACGCGCTTCAGACGAAAAGACGCCTTGGTACTATCGATTGGTTGAGCTCCCTGTAGTCTCAAGAGCTGCCAAGCTGTCTGACGTCCAGATACCTCGTCTGACATCCATCAATGCCTTTATGATCTCCTCAAACAAGCTTGTTCATGTCTGAATTCTTGTGCTAACGCGGACGGATTTCTGTGAAAGAGTTCGCGCAATAGTGACACCTCAACGTCTTTCCTGAAAGTTAGATGAATTTTTCCCCTTATAATTAAGAATTCGACTGCGACACAAGGAAAATACTGAAGAGTCTTTCGCATGAAAGTCCTGTGTTCAGGATTATGCGGGGGGTTGCCCGACCCCTGAAGTGTGGGGAAACTTCTCGCGTCTCGCCCAGCAAAAACCCCCAGCAGATATGCAAGGGGAATGGAGATCCTATGACCGTGCCCCTCCACTCCCATCCATTTTACAGTTTTAAGTCTTCAATGACATCGATCTGGGGAACGCAGGCCCTTCGAGGACCAAGCAAACCCGTTTTCGAACCCGGAGCGTCAAACTGCCATTGCATAAGGGAGGAATTCCATACGGAACCTCATACATAAGTTTGCTCGTTTAAGTCAGTCACTCGCCCATTTCTCCATCCTTTCCCCACCTCGTTTTCTCATAAATCAATTTCGGCCTCCATGATTAATTTTAAAACTATTCATCTCAATCAGACGAGCCGGTGATAGAACGTGAACAAAATGCACGAAATGACGGATTTCGATATGGAGGACGGAGCCTCTGAACGACGGGATTCGCAGCAACCAGAGACTAGAAGTCGATGGGCGACGAGGCTTCCATTCCTCGTTGCTCTTGGTAGACCTCTTCAGCTTGTACGCTTCATTAGTTTCTTCGTTTGATTACGAAAAATCCTGACGGGTTATACAGATGCTTTCCTTTCTCATACTTTGCTTGGCTGGCTACGTGGTGAAGATTTTCGGAGGAGACTATGTGAGTTCGCAATATGCTTGCAGTTTTACCCAGCTAACGTATTTATGAAAGGCTCATACTTTCGGTATGATTCTCACTGATAAAATCACCAATGAATTCATTAGCAAGCTGGAATAAGAGAGCCCCCAGCTAACGTTCACAGCATCGAGTATCCTCTCATTCGCCTGGACTATTATGTTGATGCTTTACGTAAGTCAGCACTCAAGTTTGGCTTACCTTCTTATCACAGAGATTAATTAAAGACAACAGATTGTCATCACACCACTTCGAGTTCCAAAGCTTTATAATCGATGGACCCACTAGTTTGTCCCCTCCCAAGCAGGATGGTGGAACTCAGCTGACGCATTTTGCAGTACCCTTGAATTCTTCACACTCGTCGTCTGGGTTGTAACTTTTGCACTTTTTGTTGGAGAGTGCCAGACCTGGGACGCCGCTGAAGACGCTGTCGCCGATGTTCTCACTCCAGATGAAGTGGCAGCTATCAATTCGGTACCTGGACAAGATTCTGCCATCATGGCCATGAGAGCCGCAACCTGGTTATCCGGTGGCAACAGTGTCTTTTTCTTCCTTAGTTTAATCACATGCAGTATGTTACATATCCACCTGCTGTCGCTGGTCAATTTCCTAATCCATATGTTAGTACTCGGGCACGTACGAACATAAATTCGGTATTCAACCTGGAGTAAAGCGACATACTACGAGTATGCTGACGATAATACAACTTTGTCAGCCAAACAAATATGGGGGGTGATCGCAGAGCCAAGGCGGTGGCGACTCTGCGACGCGAGTGCGATCTGGGAAGGACAAATTTCCCGGTAACCTCAAGTTCTCTCAGCAATTACCAGATCATAATACCAAAGTGTGGCAAAGATCTGAGATACAATAACAACGCAGAAATGTACGAGCATATTCAGTGGATTATGGGCGGGTACCTCCGCGACAGTTATAAGAGTTATGCTACCTCGATTTACGGAATTACGAGAATTATACCACAAAGTCTTACGAAGGATGGGATTTCTTTGGTGTCGGGCGGCGTTCAATTCAGAGGCGGCTTTTACGGTATACTTTTCAAATGGATAATACTATTATATCAATCATCTGCGTTATCGAATGAGTATTTTTCATGTGAGGGGTCGCTCAGAATAATGAAAACACTTTTGAAATCTTATCATTCGCATTGATTTCTAAAGGACTAGTGACTCAAAGCTCGGTTATTTTCAGCTACCAAGATCTGCCGGAAAACTTATCGTCGACTTCGCTTCATCAAAACCATTGACCCCAATCAGCAAATCACTCAAAAGCACTCCCCTCTCAGCCACCAACTTTCCCTTTTCTTCATCACCCGGCTCCAAGATACTCAAAGCTGCATTTCCCTGGCCCTCCACCGGATGTAAACTCCCGATTTCAAAAACCACAGCCTTCCTATCCTTCTCACTATCCTCCACATCAAGTATAGCTTCATAAGCATTCGATAGCTCCTCGACTCTCTCCTTCGGAACATTAATCTTCAACCCCTTAACCCCATACGCCTTATTCGGATGTATCGTCCACTTCCTCTCTCCCGGAACCCTGAGTTCCCTTCCTGTAACATCATGACAAAAGAACGGCACCTCACCCCTCTTCGTCGGTGGCTCAGGAACCGTAACCTTCCACTTCAAAACCTGACCATCATCCCTCGTCCGTCCTCCTGCCGCAGGAGTCTCATACTTAATTCCTCCCCCTTTCTTCTCAAATCTCTCCTTCACACCCTCAAAAGAATCGTCGGCATCTTCGGTACTGCTGAGCGCAAAGTCGATAATCCCCACCCGCTTATCGCCCCAGCGATGTCCGACCCGATGTTTCGGATCGTCGTTCACGAAGGCGATGAGCTCGATGTACGAGCCGTCTTGGAAGACGATGAGTTTATTTTCTGTTTGGCCGCCCGCATGAACACCGCCTGGTGTAATGGTGAAGTTTTTCGTTAGGTATGAGGGTGGGGAGACGACGTCTTTGTAAGGGAGGAGGATGACGATGTGGTCTAGGTAGATGGGTGCCATTGTAGGCTGGCGAAGAACGGAATCAAAATGATAATATATGTGAAGTGAAAACTCTTTTGATAATTTTGGATTAGAAGGGTTCGAGTTAGTCGTGATCAATGACGTGACAGCTGCGTGATGGGGCTTCGGTGCCAAGAGTGGGGTAATTTGGCATCTAGATTCTGAAAGCTGACGATTTATAAGATAATTAATCACAATAACCGCTCCTAAGAACTAGATGGAATTCAACAAAACGTTGACTATTTTATTGCCACCGAAGACGGCGGCATACTCGCGTTCAAAAGATTCTCATCTGCCAGGGCTCCACATATTGCACGCAATCCGCTTTGGATATTTCAATCCAAGAAAGATTTTACTTTATGCTCAAAGAAGTCGTTTTGCTTGATTAACGACTTGGAAAATCTCGATACTGAGTAATAAATATCCCAGATTGAGGACTGTCTTATAAAGTTCCCAATAATCAACCAGCCCTGGTTGCCTAAGGGGCTCGCTTAGCCGAACCCCTATCCATTAACCGAGAGGGTAAAATCAGAACACATCCTTTCCAACCTCTGGTCCGTCCCTCTCTATATCCAAACATCAAGCGCCAGCAGCCTTCCTTGGCTTTCCTCTTCCCTTGGGTGCAGGCGTCGCATTATAGAGATCCTCCTCCACCCCATTATCCTCATCGATCTTCACTTCAGGTTCTTCCGACCCTGCAGTGTCCACGAAGATCGTAGATCCGTTCGGTTCCTCGACGAGCAAGCCGTCTATATTCTTCTCCCATGAGTTAAGCATCACTTCAGGGATGCTTGTTCGAGAAATGATCTTGGAGCGTTTAGTGGGCTGGGCTTCGCCGCCGACGCGTCGTCGTTTTTGAGAGGCGGAGGCGGTGGACGACTGTCCCCGCTCTTGGAAGGAATCTTTGTGCCGTTTAGCATGCCTTTCTGCGTGGTCTATTTGCTGTTGCTCCCGTAACTCTTCGTTGTGCTGAATGAAGATGGCTAAGACCGTATTGAAGACTTCAAGAATTTTTGTTGAGTGAAGCTCACCGATCTTAGGTAGGACAAAACCTTTCTTCCCTAGTGTTAGTTCCACAATGTACTCTTTGAGTAGTGTGATTTCAGCTGGGGATTTATATGGTTTCCCAAACATTTGGTCTTTTTCTCCTACTTCGGCGATAAGGTGGTCCCAACTCTTCGGATGAGCAGGAAGGCGGTCGAATCGGTCAGATTTTGGTCTGTCCGCCAGCCATTGCTTCTTGTACCACTCGACAAAGTCTTGCTGTGGTGCTTCTGAAACGGATTGAACGTCTTTATCGGCTCCAGGATAGTACTCGGTTGCCAGTTCAGCCAGGAGATTGTTGTACTGGTCGTGCTTGAAAGTTTTCAATTGCAAAACGACCCATTCCGCGCGAAGATGGGGCTGGCTACTGTCGCTTTCAAAACACCTCAATATTTGATCAATGCGATCTGAAAGAGTGGCCCCATCACATTTGATGTCCCTCTTCCTGAGCAGCTGCTCCCCCCACTTAGTGTCTGCAAGTTCTTTGGCAATTCTGATTCTTGTCCCTTCCGCCTCATCCAGCCAGGCGGCAACGGGCAGAGTATGTCGACTGACAACTTCGTAGTGACCGATGTAGGAATGCTTGTCAGTATCCGTCTTCAGAATCACTGGATAAGTGTTGCCAATGATGCCATTATTTGGCTTGCCCTGCACCAAGGTCAGAGCACCGTGGACACCAAGTCTTGGTGCGTAACGGTGAGCTACTGTGTTTGCGCGGATAATCACATGCCATGGCACAGCTTGGTCCCTTTTGTCAATGCTGACTGTGGCGAAAGTGGATTCAACACCTCCAATATGCTTTTGAACAAATTTTGAAGAGAAATTTTGCAGCCCTGATGAGAGATTCATCCTGGGCGGTGGTGGCAGAGATAATTTTAGGATTCGTTCAATACTCTGCTCTTGGAACTGAGATGCGGTGCCTTGTGTTGGCGGGTTACATCTCGATGGAGTTTGCTCTTGTGGCTGATGAGATTTGTTGAGATTCTTCTTCATACTTTGAACGTTTGAATTTCTAGCAGTGATATTCTGGCCTTGACCGGAGGTTTGAACTGGAGAGACTTGCGAGGAAGCAGGGGCTTTGTTCGGTGGGTGACTCTGGATTACTGATTTGACAGCTGTTGCCTCTTTTCTGGAAGATTGCGGAGCCGGAGGTTGAGGTGTGATAGATGGCTCTAAAGACCTAGTATGGCTTGTGTCCATGGCATTCGGTGGTCGAATAGAGTCTAGAACACTCTTGATGTCTGTATTAGTTACAATGCGATTCTTGGCATCCTTTGGCAAATTGAGGCAGCGACGGTCGATTTCTTCGGTCAAGAGCTGGGAAGCTCTGGTGGCATTCACTTCTTTGCTGAGCTTAGCGAGAAAGTATAAAGTCTTGTCGCCGGGCGTGTGGCCTTGAGGTAGCATCCACGATGGTAGAGCTTTCTGCGGAGGCTCGCCCCAGTTTTGATGGATTGTTTTCAACTCGCGAACCTGCCCCGATTAGCAAGGTTGTCCGGTGCTAGTGTGGGTGAATATGAAACCTTTCTATTCGTGTTCAACTCATTGTGACCTTGAATTAGGTTGGTGATCTCATCTTCTGGTCCCAATGCCAATTCTTTGTACGCCATATCCCTCCCTTCATGTCGACCAGCCTCTCGAACAGCTTTCAATTCATCAGCGTGAGTTTGTTTCAATTCTTCAATGTCTCGGCTGTTAACATCAATGGTTTGGCGTCCAGCCTCGAGCCCTCGTTGATAGCTGTCATTCTTAGCTTTCTCGAGCTCATCGAGATAGCTTCGATGTTGGGGTAGCTGTGCTCGTTCGTTGATCGCACTCAGATGCTGGATTGCTTTATTCTCACCAGCAATCTCACCTTCTCGCTTCGCAGCGGCAACTATTTCGCCAAGCCCATCGGTTTGCCTCGAAGTTTGCTCCTTCAAGGTATTGATCTGCATCTGGCACTCCGAGACCATCGCCACAGCATCATGCTTAGCTCCCTCCTCTGTGCATAGTTTTTCTTCCAGTTCATCTATCTCTTTCTTGAATTTGTTTACTTTCATCTCGTGTTTCGATTTTAGTGTTTGCTCCAACTCCTGGATTTGTTTTGCTCGAACCATGTCAAACATTGTGTTGACCATGCGAGAGTGCATTTCAGATAGACCTTTCATTAGCCCATGAATGTTCTTTGTTTGTTCATTTATGCTCTCAGCTTCCTCTTTGAAGCTCTGCTCCATTTCACTGATTGGTACCGAAGGTCTCTCGTTACTTTCATTTGAATTAACATCGTCTCCTGATGGTGATGGAATTCCGTTTCCGTGTTGGCTCGGAATACTGCTAGGGCTATTCGGCGGCACGCTTTGATGCTGATGGACATATTCGTTGTCTTGATCAGAGTGGGAGCGATGAAACGAATCATCCACCTCCTCCTCTGTGCCAGTTAGCATCTTCTGTTGCTGTCTCATCTCCGCTACAACCAGGTCATAAATCAGTCGAGTAATCGTGAGAAACAGACGTGAGCTTTGACCTACCCTGTTCAGCCGAGCCATGTTCAACAACTATGACAGTCAATTGACCTTGGTCGAGAGCTTCGTTGCAGTATCGAATTTGCTCCGCACTCCACCTTGATATGCCGCCTCTGTTGGTGGGGAAACTGGGGTATTCTTGATTAAATTGCCACTCATAGAGATTTGGAGGATTTGGATCAGAGAGTCGAGGATCAATGGCTTTCGAGGAACGTTGATGAATGGGACGACCTATCGCAGTTTCTAAGTGGAAACGAGTTAGCAAGACTGCGATGGCAGACAATATGCACTATTACAAGAAAACGAGAAAGTTCCTAGTTGGGTAGACCATTGCCAGTGTACAAGATGACATGAACTCATCTTTTCATGCAATAGCGTGTGAATGAAGGATGTGCAGCACATACATACCTATCGTTTGTATAAGCCGATCTCTGAGCCTGTCCCGAAGCCTATTCCTTCTATGGGTCGTGGTTGATGAGTTTGAATCAAAGCCATTGGCGAGATTGGGAGGATTAGAGCCTGCTGTATCCTTTCTATTAGAGACTTTGACAGATATTTCTTTTCCATCCGATATTTCGACATGGACCTCGCCGTCCTTGAGTTGTTGATCAAGGTGTTCTAATTCTGCACCTGGCCAGTCTTGAATATCGGGATCTTTCCCGAGAGCCAATTCGTATACGTTGGCACCGATCGTCCATTTTGAAAAGGCACCTTCTAGGATGGAGTTTTCAGGGATTTTCTCCAACGCTGTGCCGTCAAGTCAGCTAACTGCCGCACAACCCAATCTTACACTTCACTTTACCTCCTCTAGACAGCCCCCTTAGCCTAGCTTGAAGGGAAAACAGTAGCATTCCTATCGGCTGAATCCTTGAAGACCCGGGTCTTCTATTACGACCCTCAGAGCCGGCCATCATTTTGTTCAATTGGTGCTATGTTCTGCAGATCTCAGGGCGGCGACCTCGGCCTGACCCGACTTCTATCCAACGCGACAGTCAGACAACGAAATCGATTCCTGCGTACAAAAACGGTAGCAGACGTTGGTTCGAAAGTTGTATATCGAAAGAAATTGCAGCTTCTATACCCTCAAGAGTTTCCGCGTTAATCTATGGTTGTTGAGGAGGCGTGGGGTTGGTCGCAGGTGTCAGGGTTTCGTCTTGACCTGATTTCGGTGCAACGCGACCCTCATTCCTCAGATACCCACGTCAGGATCTGGATCGAGAACAGCAGAAAGGATCAAAACCTGGAACTTGAATGAAAAAACGTTCTATAGATTCTGCGTCTCGCTTTTGTCGGTGCCGTGTGTTGTGGGCTTGCACATTGCGAGGCCGAGTCGCACAGAGATGGTCTTGATCCAAATTGTGGCACCCTCTGACAACACAGGGCCTTGTAGGGTGAAGGCAGCAGACGAAGATTTTGAATTGACGAGTTAACTCCAGAATTGGGATCTGGTGTTAGAAAATATCTGGGCTGTTCTGTTCTTACTCCCTAGGTGGAGGAGTATAGTTTAGGGAGGGAAGTCGCGACGTACAAACGAGAAATTGCCTTGACCCAAATCTGGGCACGCTAATCACAACGGTACTAATTATTACCATCCACTTACATTACGTCAGCAGCGCCTGTAAACTTGCTGCATACGAGATAAGAAAGCGAGATTAGGAGTCAAGGTATTTCTTCTATGTTAAGGGCATAAAACCGTGCAAGAAGAGAAAGTAAAGGTCGCTAGAACACACTACTAACATATAATTTCAAGATGAAAAAGGAGAAAATTGAGACAGAGAATGCTTTTCAAGGTCAATCTGCCCTCTTCCCTTCCAATACACTTTGGACCTCTATCTATTCTAGTTTTAAAATCAGGAGAAACAGTCCCATAATGCCTTCTAACTGTAAAAACGCTCTCCTATCGTTCATTAAGTAGGGTATCGAGAGCTCTCTGCTCCCATTGTCCTTGTCAAATTGCTACTACTCTACAACTCGGAACTTAGAAATACCGCTCACTAGTCTTACTCTCCATAAAGTACAGTCTAAATTAAAGTGAGTTCCATCTCGGACTTGAGACTACGCACATCTGTTCTAGCTCTTCGCCTTGGCAATACCACAATGATACATCCTCCAGTGACTCGTCATACACTTTGTCAGTCCAGTTCGGCCTCCCAAAATAGTGCAGTATTTCGCCGTTTACCATCCCTCTGAATGCCCTCTCCATCATAGCTTTTCCGTTTCGAGTACACAGGACTCATCTTTGATTTCTTCGACTCAAATCGTCGACCCTCTCTCTCAAGCTTTTTCTCCTCCAAAAATCTCGTGGTCTCCTCTGAGATCCTCCTCGCAGCAGCTACCGCTAGAAGATGAGAATCATTTGCAGATTTAAGATGTGGGGTGGCAGCAGGAACTGTTGAAAGATGCGGCGGATCTTGCGAGGATTCAGAACTTGAAGAATTCCCAGCTCCCACGGAAACTGGCGAGTCTCGTAAAGACCTAGAATTTGAGGAGACAGCAGGAACCGCTGATATGTGGAGATCTCGCAACGATTTGGAATGCGAGGAAGTAGCAGGAATCGCCGGGGATTGCGTGTCTCGCAGCGACTTAGAATATGAGGAGGCGGCAGGAACCGCTGAAGGGTGCGTGTGTCGTGGAGGTTTAAAATGTGAAGCAACAGCAGGAACCTCTGAAAGATTCGAATCTCGCGACGACTTAGATTTTGAGGAGGCAGCAGGAATGGCTGAAAGATTTGGGTCTCGTAAAGGCCTAGATTGTGAAGAAGCAGCAGGAACCGCTGAATGATGAGCGCCTCGCGAAGATTTCGAATGGGAGGAAGCTTCTGCTAGTGTTTTGAGGGCATGCTTCGTCGCATCTACCTCCGCAGTCTTCTCCGCTAACTTTCTTTCTAGAAATTGATTCCTTTCCCGCAGCCAATTGTTGTCTCTCGCCTCATCTTCGTAATTCTTGATAGTAGCCTTCAGCTCTTCATTGATGGCCCGTGTTCGGCCTAGCTCTAGCAGGATGTATTCCACCCCGGATTTCTTTTCGAGCTCGGCTATTCGAGCTACCTGCTCGGTATTGGAGGCTTGGAGATCTTGTTCTCGTTGTTTTGACCGCTCCAGTTGTCGAGTCAGCTCTTTCCATTGCTGGGCTCGCTCCTTGAGTTGCGTCACGAGATCGTCCAGTCCAGGATCTTCCGAGCTGCCTTGAAGAGTAGACGTACTCTTTCTAAGATCGCTTTCGTTTCTCATATCCTCTTCTATTGGAGAATTTTCCGGGCTCTTTAAAACAATGGGTGGAGTTTCTTCCAGCCTTGAAGGTTCTGGAGCAGAGCTGCTGGTCTCCGAATGTATGCCCTCTACACGCTCAAGAATCAAAGTCCTCTTTGCCAGAGCTTCTAGTGCCGAGCTCAATTGATCAGTAGTCCACTCCCATATGGGCTTTTTCTCGGGAAACTGGCGAAATTTGCCGTGGGAAGGGAATCTCCATCTCCAGCCAGGCACATTTTGTATTCCGTCAGACTTCAACGCCCGTATAGAAAATAAGACCGAATATCCCGTCGTCTCAACTGTATATATTAATTGACTTTTCTCATGATTGGTATTCCATCACTCACAAATGTATTGAGTAAAAGCTGCCTCCGTCTTACTAGTGAGGTGCCCACTCCGACCAAGGCGATCATCTTCCATTTTTCATGATAAACAGCCCGCTACTGATATCAAGAAATTACTTTCCCGGATTTGATGGTTCATATATCTCTTAATAAGCTGACGCTAGCTTTAGAGTGCCCAGGAAGTGACCTCGGTATGTCAGAGTCAAAAAAGTGAAGGAGGAAAAGGGGTAGTTACGGTGAACAAATTCAGGGTCATAGCCCGCCAATGGGCGCACTCGAGTCACGCGCGACACGCCCCCACCTCGCCTGAAAACCTCGCGTTTACTCTGCTTAACCCCTCCACAACACAACATCTCCAAATAAACAATCGCAGTCTACATTCCACACCATGGCACCACCCAGCGCCCTTGCAATCGCCACCGGCTCCGTCCAGCGTCTAGTGAAAGAAGAGACATCCTACCACAAAGAGCTCAAGAGCCAGGAGACGCGATTAGAGAAGCTGGTTAATAGCACGGAGGAGAATGAGAACAAAGAGTACCAGCTGAAGCAGGAGGTATGTCTCCCCTACCGCCCCTTTCTCCAAAATGAAGCAAGTTCAAGAAGGAATCGAGAATGGGATCGGGCTAACGTAGTGACGGGGCAGAGGGCAGCAATCGAAGAAACAAAGGCTGTATTCCCACCACTGCGCCAACGTATCACGGACGCACTGGCGAAACTTGAGGATCAACTTGAGGCGGGGCAGGCTAGCGGTGCAAGTGAGGCCGAGGTCAAGAAGGCGCAGGAGGTGATTACGTTGGCTAAGGAGGCTACGAAGAAGGCGTGAGAGTCACTGAGAAGTTGACGATGGCATGAGGATATGATGTGCGGATATGATACCCCGGTGTGCAAATGGCTTGATGGAGATGGATGGGTGGGTTTACATTGGTGAGGTGATGTTCATTGGTTTGATGGGCAAACAGAGGGTATCATGTCGTTTATTGGTACAATGGTACATACGGCCTATGGCCAGTGATGAAGCTATGTGGTGTCCATCTTGTCCTCCACTACAGCCTCGCCTGTCTCAATGAGAGCTACTTGATCTTCAACAGGTTCGTCAACAGTGACTCTCGGCGTCTCTCCTTCCATCTGCGACTCGGTGACTTCCGCCATCGGTGTATCCCCGGCAGTATTCGCATCAACCTCCATACCAGAGTCCTCCACAGCTTCGTCTCTCCGGCGCTCAGAAGGGGCGGGCGACGGCGCCCTACTCGTAGCTCTGCTACCTGGTCTCGACAAAGTCCCCGAACCCTGCGGCCTGGGCTTCAAACCCCTCTCCGGGCTGTTCTGTGAGGGTCCGTCTGGTCTCGGGGTCGCATTCCCACTCATACTACTATGCTTCGGCGTCTGGCCTCCTCTGCTCCCCTCACCAACCTCACCATCCTCATCTCCACCATCCATACCCTCCCTTCTCTCCACCTCCTCCTTTTCATCCCTAATCAACCTCCTCAACTGCATCCCCTCCTCCACAATCCTGCCAAACTGCTCTCGCCTCTCCTTCCACGTCTCCCCATACGCCTGACTCTCCCTCTCCAGCTCCCTACAATCCTCCTCCAGCTTCTGCAACTGAGCCTCCTGATCCTCTCTTGGCCTCAGCATCTTATTCGCATAGATCTTCTCCGTCAACTCATCGAACTTCTTCCTCTGCTCCAAAGTCTTCTTCGCTTCCTCGAGCTGGATCCTCAATTGAGCGGTATTATCTCTGACATCTTGGGCTGTCTCTAAGATCCGTTGCTTGTCGGCTTTGTAGCGTTCGCGCTCACGCTCATTGCTGTTTCGCAGGAACTGAATACGCGCGATGCTGCTGTCGAAGGCTGCGAAGTCGAGGAGAATGTCTTCGCGGAATTGGCGGCGGTCTTCGAGTTGCTTTTGCTGTTCCGATTCTTGTGCAGCTGCTGCTTCATCGGCGTTGTCGGGTGGAGGAGTAGGAAGTTTGCTGGTCGTGGTGAGAAGAGAGCCAGGGGTGAGAAGTCGTTTGGCAACACGGTTGAACGGTTTCGTTTCTACATTCAGGAGACGGCTCTTATGAAGTTCTTCTTCGTCGCGTTGCTCCAGAAATGGAAAGGAGGCCATTGTGGAAGAATCTGCCGTTCTTGTACAGCAGAGGAGAGTTGAGAGTTTGATGATCTAGAAATTGAGGTCGCAAGGCTCCAAGAATGCAAGCGGCCGCTAGCGCGTTTAGTCCAAATGCGCAGGCTGGGGTCTCGACCTCACCTTTTGAGATCTTTGTCCAAGTCATTCACTTTCAATTCACTTTCACCAATTCTACGATGCTACTATATATACAAATCTCGCTTTTAACATGAGCAAATCTCTTCAACCTTTTTTTAATACCACTGTGTTTAATTCCTGCAATAACCCACACTTCACCGGAACAACACCTAAGCGCTGCTCAGCCAGCCCCTCAGTCTCCTGCGCCGAGACAGCGACAAAGACTCTTCGAGCTTAAAGAGTCGTCGTCTTACCTTCAACTCGTTTCAGAAGTCTCAAGTGCTTCGCCAAGATGCCTGCGATCTCTCTCCTTGATCTCTGCACGAAAGCATGCATCAAGAACGTTCGCAGTATGTACCCCAGCTCACTTCTACATCCCTAGCTAACATCACAGGCTTGAACGACGTCGGTTCCTTTGAATACTGGAAGATCCGCCCTATCCTTCAACGTATTGAGTCTCCCGAACAACTCCATCAAATCGAACTCAACTCTCCGCAAATCCGCATCGAAGATGCCGAGCTCTGGCGCGCCTTCATCGCTCGAGACATCCCCAACTGGGAAACGAAGAACTATGCGCCCAAGAATCCGCTCAAATGGTACGAGGTATATTGCAAGTACAAGAAGGAACAGCAAAAGGAAATTGAGCGGGATCAAGAGATACTGAGGAATAGTATGATGGGTTTGAAGAAGGAGCGTGAGACGCATGTTTCGAAGGTCGTGGACTTAAGGACGTTGCCGAAAATTCCTAAGGATCCAAGGATGCTGGCGAATAATGGTGGTGTTCCGATTGGAAAGTCAAGGGGGTTTAAGAAGGAGGCCGCGAGCAGCTTGATGTGGACTGCGGGGAGCAAGACCAAGTTGACGGATGGGAGGAGTGTTCTCACCAGGGCGAGGCGGGAGGCGAAGGAGATTAGCCAGATGAGCAAGTTGTCCAAACCAACGCATCAGTTGAAGGGGAGGATGGGCCAGGTTATGAAGGCGCCAGCTGGAATGGTCCGGGAGTATCAACAGGCAAGCCAGCCAGCAGTTAGGATATTATCCAGGAAGCACAATCCGGTTGGAAAGTTTTCGGGTGGAATTACTGGAATCAGTGGACCGTCGTTAGAAGAGAGAGAGGCGCGGTTACGAGCTTTGACATCGACACCAAAAAAGGCTGGAGATTTGGCGGAGACTTTGGTTGGATCCTCGGAAGACGACGATGATGATGACTTCGACGAAGCAGACGATTTGTTCGATGACCGCCCTTCATCACGACCCCAGCCCGCGTCCTCCCCACTTCGTTCCTCGAAGCCACCTCCAACTCGACAACTCCCTAGTAATCCAGCCTCTACTTCCCGCCCACCTCAATCAGCAGCGAGACACCGACCACAAGCCTCTTCAGCCTCTCCACCACTAACAGCCGCTCGCCCCGCACCCAAGCCATCGGACCTCATTTCCTCGATCATCTCAAAGCCCAAGGCACCGACTTCGTCCGTACCACCATGCATCAATTCCGCCCCTCCCTCCCGAACATCAAGCCCAGCACCCGGAGCACCGCGACCAATGATGCCGCGGAAGAGAGCAGAAGTCGACATCTTCAACCGAGGCGCCAAGAAGCCACGAGTTAGATAGTATAATCTTCCTAGCTCCCCATTTCCCTTAGGTTCGAAACTTTGCACTTTGTAGCGCGGCGTTGGAAGGAGCGAAACTGTTTGTAGCAACTTGCAATGATAGAATGAATCTAGATCAAATCAAATTATGGTATATCAAAAATGACGTGAAAATGCGACGTGGAGGAAAGGGTTCAAGTATGCTGCGTAGCATTATCGTCTAGCTGCACAACTGCACTTGAAATCAATGCAATGAAAGAGAAGGAACGCCACCCATTGTAGAATCATTTGCTCCATATCGTCGTTGCGCTGCTCCCATCACTCTCCATCTGCGAATCTGACCACCATCCTTCCATCATCCAGCCTTCCAGTCAAATATGTCTCCAATGCCATTTCAGGTTGATCATCCTCCCGGTATCATCATGCAAAGCTGGTTCGTGTACGAGTATGAGAGCTTAGAAACCACCCCGCAGTGCAAGAACCAGATGCAGCGTTGCGCCGCCCTCCAGGTTGTATTCGCTTGCTGTCTTCTCATCGGTCCTGTTCGTATCGCCTCATTAGCCTTTGATTCCTCTTCCTTTGCTGTTCCCTTTCCAATTCCTGATTTCCGACATTTCACTTTCGTAGGCAGCCACCCTCTTCCCTTCCTAACCTTCCAAATCAAGCTCCAAATTGACGCGGGATTGAGGCTCGAAGGTAAGAGGGCGAAGAGAAACGGGGGTAGCGGGGATATAGAAGGGATAATGGGAGAAGTTGCAGGATGGAAAGGGGGCATACATCTGCTTCCCACCAAAGATCAACCGTTGCTGCACCGGCGGGATCCCCTCCTTCTCCTCGACTTTCTCTTTGATTTGCGATACCTGCCTTGTCAGCATTCGCGCAACCTCTCGTTTCATTCGATCCAAATATATAAGGACAGGAAGAAGGGAAGTGGGAGGGCGAGGAGAGGATCGCGTACCCGATAATCAGGCTCGATATCGAGCTCGATCTCCTTGCCTGTGAGGGTTCTGACTCTATTTCCCACCGTCAGCTATTGAGTGGGAAGGGGGAAAAGGGGAATCACTTGATCAACATCTTGCCAGCGATTTCGATTTGTAGGCTTGAGGTGTGTAAAGAGGTGCGTGCGAGGTCGTGGTGCAGAGGTTGAAGTTGAAATCGTTGAAGATGGAGGGGAAAGATTACAGGATGGCGGGCAGCTTGAAGCCTGGCGTTAGTGCGGTCGGTGATTTTGTGCTCCGCGACAGGGATTCGGGCAGAATTTGGCGGTGAGGGAGGGGTTGTGCCTGGATTGGCGATTGTAAATATAAGCAGCATTGGGCTTTATAGAAAGTGTTATTAAATTTATGCTTCTACCTTGTTATAAGCTTTTTCTACGAGATAATGAAGATCAAAAGTGTCGCACTTGAAAGATTTTGAAAGTGAAAATCGCATAAGCTTTGCTACCCGATGATATATTCGTGACCGCCATTATTGAGGCAAAGACTTCTTCCAGGTCTTGTACATCCATTCACTGATGACTTTTGCAAACTTCTTTCAGATGTATGAGTATGCAATTATTCATCACACAGAAGAAGAGCTTCTTCTAGCTATTCTTGCTGACCCCACAACTCTCTCAAGAATGCATTGGAGTTTTGGAAATTGCCTCGATTGTGAGTGGTTAGAATGACATTTCAAGACGTTGAGCAATAGAGAATAAGAAGATTTGTTGCATTGCAAAATGAAGGCCCCGTTCCAACCTAGAAGTCTTAGTGTTGCTCTGTAGACTCGTTCAATTCTTGAGGCGGCACAGCCTAGTCAAGCTAGAGTCTAACCAGAGGTTGTATGACAAAAGCCTCTAGCAGGTCGTTGAGCCTGATAGATCAAGCCCATTACTATAAGATCAATGCGAGAATTAATTAAAGCTAACAGTGCAGTGTTCATGTTGCTTCATGGAAAGGGGTGGAAAGGGGGGCGAACTCGCTTATTAGTCATCCCATTCTGGTGTAAAGGTGGGGTGTTTGCGGGGCAAAGAAAAATTATCTTGCGTCCAGTAATGCTCAGCCTCCCTTTCAATCTTCACTATCAATTTCTCAGTACTTGTGATGTCTCAACAAGAGTACAGCAATGCTGAACATGGGGAGCCTGTCCTCACACCAGCCCCAAGCCGTTTGAAATTAGCATGGACAAACAACAAAGGGATCTTCCTGATCATCCTCGCCCAAGGGGTGGGATCTACGATGGATGCTATAGTTAGATTCCTGCAACAAGGGGGCAATGGGATGCATCCTTTCCAAGTAAGATTGAGATTCAAAATTTCCTCGGTTCTCGTAAGATCGGCTACTAATTCGATGTAGGTCATCTTTGCCCGTATGGGCATGACATTCCTACTCAGCACATTGTACATGTGGTGGGTCAAAGTCCCCGACTTCCCACTCGGGAAGCCAAGTGTGCGAGGCTGGCTTGTTCTTCGCGCCTTGTGTGGATTTTTTGGGCTGTTCTGTTTATATTGTACGACTCCATTCCTTCTTCTTTGCGCATCAACTAATTGTTGTCTCAGACTCGGTGCATTATCTGCCACTGGCAGAATCCACCGTCTTCAGATTCCTGACCCCGATAATAACAGCATGGGCTTGTTCCGTGTTCCTGGGTCAGGTCTTCTCGAACAAGCAACTCACTGCCGGACTGGTTGCTTTGATTGGCGTGGTGTTCATTGCTCATCCCAAGAGCATTTTTGGGCCCGTTAAAGATCATGCCAGCACCAAAAACGCTGGTCCGGTCGACCAAGTATCTTCTACTCAGCGGATCATTGCGGTTGCAGTTGCCATGGTCGGTGTCGTGGGACAGTCTGGGGCTTACACTATGATCAGAGTAATTGGGAATCAAGCCCATGCTCTCATTTCTGTCAATTACTTCGCCGTTCTTGCGACAGTCGGTTCTGCCCTGGCTCTTTTCGTCATTCCTGGAATCGGATTCACGATGCCTCGTGGAGCTCGGGAGTGGATCCTGCTTACGCTCCTCGGTGTTCTAGGATTCGTACTTCAATTTCTCTTGACAGCTGGTTTGCAGATGGACAAGAGCAGCAAAGCAACAAGCATGCTGTACACCGGGATTCTGTTTGCGTTATCCTTTGACTGGGCGATTTGGGGTGTTCTGCCAGGCATGTGGAGTTGGATTGGGGGATCCATCATCGTTGGAAGTACTCTGTGGTCAGCGTTACAGAAACCCGATACGCCACCTCCGAAAACTTCGAAACTGGTTGCTGATGAGAGCGCTCTTCTTGGAGCTCGAGGTGATGAAGGAGGCAACCAGCCAGTTAGATGATTAAGAATGAGCGTCGTATCCAACATGGCCGAGTCCTGAATTTTATGCCTCGGGTCATCAGAGAACTGAGCGCCGAGATGTCCAACCACACATGAAGTAATGTTTTCACCTCTGCTAAAGGCTACTTGTGGTGGAAGGATATTGTCCCGTGAATAGTTTGCATCCGATATCTGTCAGAGTCAAAGAGGATGTAACAATAGATGGCCCGAGGTAGCCCCTCACTGAATCCTATTCGAAGTAATTATACGAACTTTGAGGGGACTCCACAGAGTCACCGAATCTAAAAGTACTCCCGACCACCCGCTCGTCTTCGCGCAGCCTGGAGCTGCAGAGCTGGGGCGTGGGGAATTTGTCACGGGTCACGACACCCTTTACACGCGTCTAACATTGAGGCTTCCCTGTATGGAGCTTGATAGACCGAATCCGCGAGCCTGGGTTCGGCGGTAATGCTTGGCTGTACAAGCAATAGCGCCGCAAAGCTTGGCCACTTAGGGGCAATGTTTCGTTGGTCAGGGGCTTTAGCGAGCTGCTGCCGTGCTATCCGCAAACGTCAAAGTACGCGAGTCCCCTTACGACCTCGAGACATTTGGAAGATCACTTCTACATGCATGTATATCCACAATTCGCCCGTTCAGATTCTTTGCAGAAGGGCCGATACATACACCGGACTCGTCGTTCTACTCCATTCTGGAGGCGGGGAGTCGGGGAGTCGGGGACAGAAATCGATCTCGTACCACCTAGCGTATGCTTATGCCCTGAATCTTATGGGAAGTAGCCTATTGCAGCTAACGGTCCACTAAGCATCCACTTTAGAAGGGCCTTCTTCGAAATCAATATCAAATCGCGTCACAAACTTGCTCATGAGCCTCCATGCAAAGCTTCGCGAAGAAGCTTGAATTGTTCCCCAGGCCCCACTCATAGCTCCAGACCGACTAGACGCTGTCAACGTTACCCCGCACTAACAAATGTGACATGGAGTGTTAAAAGTCATATCGTTTTGATTGGGTGCGATGTGTCTATTTGCAGAGGTACCATGTTAGATGTGCGAGCTAGAGGGGTCGATTAGATGTGTATGATTAGATGTTCTGGGGTGGTACTTCTATTGAAATCCTGGTATTTTTCTGTCTTGCTTGTGTGTAGTATAAGTCTACTCGTTGTCGCTTTATGTTGTCCTTTTTTTCTGAGCCGCCCACGTCCTTTGGATTTCATTCCTACCAAAGTCTGTTGATCCTCTGCTCTTAGGGTCCAGTCCTAGTATAGATCCTCAGCTATAAACCACAACAACTTCACGATGGCTGGAGGTGTTGTCCTCCATGGCACCACCAATGTCGACCGCATCGAAGCTCCAGTGACAGTGAAGGCATACCTCATTTGTGCCTTTGCTGCCTTTGGGGGCATCTTTTTCGGCTATGACACCGGATGGATGTCTGGTGTTCTCGCCATGCCATACTTCATCACCCAATACACCGGCCTTACGAAACCAGACCCAAATAACACGGCTGCCGTAGCCGCCTTCCATCTCACGTCTCAGGATCAATCCTTGACTACGTCTATTCTTTCTGCTGGAACATTCTTTGGAGCCATCGCCGCTGGAGATATTGCCGACTTTATTGGTCGTCGTCTGACTATCATTGTGGGCTGCGGAGTCTTCACAGTAGGATGTATCCTCGAGACTGCTTCAACTAGCATCGGTGTCATGGCTCCTGGTCGTTTCATTGCTGGTCTCGGTGTTGGATTCATTTCGGCAATTGGTAAAGTTTCCTAGCATTTCACGAACGGCTGTCAGAAGTCGTGGCGTAATGCTGGTCTTCAATGTACTACAACTCAAGGGATATTCAGAAGGTCAAAATAGTCGTCAGATTTTGAATCTCCTTGCAGCTATGGTACATTGAAGACGAGCAGTGCGCGACGAATTCCGACAACCGTTGGTGTTTCAACAATTAAACAAGAATTTCAACTAACTTGAGTAGTCATTCTATACATGTCAGAAATTGCCCCCCGAAAGGTCCGTGGCGCCCTCGTTTCTGGCTACCAATTCTGCATCACCATCGGTATCCTGATCGCCAACGGCGCTGTATACGGCACAAAGGAACGAACCGACACAGGCTCATACCGCATTCCCATCGCCATCCAATTCGCCTGGGCTCTTGTCCTCGCCACCGGCCTAGTATTCCTCCCTGAATCGCCACGTTACTTCGTAAAAAAGGGGCGGATTGAAGAAGCCGCAAAAGCCCTGGCTTCCGTTCGAGGACAACCAGTCAATTCCGAATACATTCAAGATGAACTTGCAGAAATCGTGGCGAATTTTGAATACGAGCAGTCTGTCATCCCACAGACATCCTACATCGGAGGCTGGACGAATTGCTTCTCAGGCTCGCTGTCTGATGGAAGCAGTAATCTTCGACGATCGATTCTCGGGATTATGATGCAGATGATGCAACAACTCACTGGTATCAACTTTATATTTTACTTCGGCAATGTACCAAGCTCTTTCTCCTTCATAGAAGTACGCTGCTAATTTGTTGAAGGTATTCTTCACCTCCCTTGGGACGATCCATAATCCGTTCTTGATTTCTATCCTCACTGCGCTCGTCAATACAGTGTGTACTCCGGTTGCATTCTGGGCAGTAGACAAAATTGGTCGCCGAAGTCTGCTTATCTGGGGAGCGGTTGGTATGATTGCATCGCAAGTCATTGTTGGCGTGATTGGAGTCACAGCCGGAAGACTCGAGAAGCACAACAACTCCGCCGTTTCAGCTATGATTGCATTCATCTGCTTCAACATTGCCTTTTTCTCAGTCACCTGGGGCCCTGTGGCTTGGGTCGTCGTTGGAGAAGTCTTCCCAATCCCTATTCGCTCCCGCGGTGTCGGTCTCGCGACTTCTTCTAACTGGTTCTGGAACTGCGTACGTTCTCATCTTCCAAAACATATCAAATTCAATACTAACATAAGATAGATCATTGGTGTCATCACACCTTATCTCGTCGGAACTGCCAAGCACGATGCAAACCTCGGAGCAAAGGTATTCTTTATGTGGGGAGGCCTTTGCTGCATCTCTCTCACCTTCGCATACTTCCTTGTCCCTGAGACGAAGGGTCTATCCCTCGAGCAAGTGGACCGTATGCTGGAAGAGACATCTCCTCGTACTTCCGCTAAGTGGGTACCACACTCTACCTTCGCGGCGGATATGGGTCTTGCTGGACGAGATGAGAATAAGTCGACTGAGGGAGTCGAGACGCAAGAAGTTGCCAATGAGAAGTCTATGGTTTGAACAGCTTTTACACATGGTGTACCATGTGGAAAACGTTGGGTTACTGTGGTAGAAGGGCGAAATGAAGTAGAAAGTTGACTATTTGCTTCGAGCTAACCCCATGCATTATGTGGTATGAGGCATTCGGGATAAATAATATGATATACGATATACTACGAACTATGCTTCAAAATCTAATTGTGATTGTCCACGTCGTGCACAGAATAATCAGACAACCTCGGAAGAAAGGGGTTAGTAGTGGTGTCACCCTGCCAGGGTACTGTTGGAACCAACATCTTTGAGGCAATCTAATTGGTTACCGACCAAGCTTCCCCACACGGCTGAAACCGAAACCCAAACCCCACGCGCTCAACATTAATAGCACGGGAGCTCTTCAATAATCCCTCACTCGTTTCATTATTTGCTTATTTGCTTTATTGCTGTGCTCTTCCTCACTGTGATCCACTAGAATGTCCTCCGAGCCTTCGTCTTCCGGAAACGCTTCCCCACAGGGACCCCATCGGCCGAGTCAGAAGAACGATCTTAAAGATGGCGACCTCAGCGAGCTCCCACTCCATATTCAAGCCGTCAGAGAAGGCCTCTTGGACTTTGAACATTTCCTGGGACTTCAGGCTGCAATGCTAGTAGCGACTGGCGATAATGACCAGGATCTTATTCCACTATTAGCATACAAACCCGATGGCGAGACCGAGTCGCAACAAGCAAGAGAGAAGAAGTTTGCGGAAAGCGCACTGGCGCTGGTCAAAGGAGCAAAAGATATTAAAATTGGAGGGGAATTGAAGGGATTCATTCGAAAGTGGATGAAAGAGCGAGTGGATAGCGCTCAAGATGGGTATGTTTGATATTGACATAAATGTCTGGCCAAAGGCCCAAAATTCTGCTGATGATATTCCTAGAAGCTCAATGTCCCAGAAGAGTCTTGCATAGTGAGTACAACTCGAAATGTCTAGCATAGTCTGTCGTTATTAATTCTCAGTAGCGCTGGATGGCGCCTCTGGAAAGCCCAAGAGACTTTAGAAAAAGACATACCTCCCCGCACCTCTCCAGCCCTGTATCTTGGATTCCCTATGTACGATTCCAACACATTCCAAGGTTTCTATAAAGACCCATCATTCAACAACTATACCCAAGCCAACCTAGAAAAGGTCAGTAAACATGGCCTTCAGTGTGTCCCATTAGAATACTATTCATTCGAGGCACCAACGGTGTGCTTTCCATGGGCTGTTCTATATGTCTTCGGCACAACTGCTGGTAGTGATTCGAGCCTAGAAGATTCTTCCTCTCAGTCTATCGTCAGTAGAATTGCTGCCGCTGCTTCAACCGCACTCTCAATTTTTGAGGGCTTGGCGAGATTTGCGGATGAGAAACAAGATGGTCGTCATATCCCGCCAGTTATCGCTATTACACTTGCTGGGACAAAGACGACAGTATGGCTTGCTTACTGTGAGATTGTGGATGAACGACTTCGAGATCATGTGAGTATTCTCCTGTTAGGACACCACACTTCAAGTTACAAGGCTGACACATCGAAAGAAAATGATAAATATATGGGAAGGGAATATAACCAAAATCTGGGATTCCATTCAGTTCAGCCGGATCATTGATAACCTCCTCTTCTGGGCACAACGCTGTTTGAAGCCGATGGTGACGAAATATCTCGATCAATGGAGACTACGTTACTGTCCTAGCATCCCGAACGTGTACTCGCAGCTCGAAAAGGATACGGATATGGCACAGCTGGTTCATCGTATTCAAGACCGATTGAGCTCACTGTGTATATCGCCAAATGAGGATCTACCAGCGCTCATCCGGCAGAGCATTATATTTCAGGAAGTCATGAGACCCAGCGATAATGAGCCAAAAGAGGGTTCCGATTTGGAAGGGGCAACAATTTATTCTTCAAGTGACACAGCTTCCCCTACGAATCTCAATGAGAGTCCGTTGAAAGCCGCTCCATCAGGCTCAATCAAAGTCGCTACTGGTCGGCCAGATTCGATCCCCGGAGTACCAATTCCTTCAATGGCGAGTGGGAAACCCGAAAGTGAGTTTCCACTACTTCACTTAAACCTGGTGAAGATTTTGGATTTTAAGGAAGACAAGACCTCATTGCTTGCACCATTGAAAAATCCAGATGGTGCCCCTCTCAACCTCCTACAAAGAACTCTCCGCTCTATGGCCTTGAGAGTGAAGAACGGGCACGTAATTTCGTTGAAAGAACAGCGAGACCGACGATTGGGTCGTATTCTTGACGAGAGAGAGAAAGTCATCAAAAACCGAAGACCAAGTTCGGCAGATTCAATACCAAACAATCATTCCTCAGCCTCACCCCGCCCCTTTGTTTCGGATGTTTTCAAGCTTAGCTTTGAGGTTGCCCCGTGGCAGAACTTCATTTTCGACCTCGCGATAAGAAAAGATTGGGGAGAAATACGTTACAGTCATGGGCCATATCTTACCCTTCAAATTGGGATGCTTAAAGTTGGAAATGACGCGTATGAGTATACAGAAGGAGGACTTTACTCCGAGGATACACGTTTTCGGAAAAGCATAAAGCTCACAAAAGAGTCCGCTGTTACAGAGCCTCTACCTCGACTTTCTCAGTTCCAAGTCAAGATTCCCTGGAGAGGAAAGAGCATTCTGGTGAAGCTGCCGCCTGTCGACCCTAGATCCACATCCGCTTAGAGAGAGAGAGAGAGAGAGAATGACTCAGTCGACCGAAAAATGGACAGTCATTATCATGGGCAAAAGATAAGCTTTTGTCTTCTAGTCTTCTTTAAGCTGACTCACTGCTCGACGTATTCTAGAAAAATCACTCTCGGTATCAATACACGGAACTTCTTTTCCAATCCTTAACTTTCATCTCAAACTTTGCAACATCAAAGCTCGGACTTGCCCTTATTATACGTAACCCAGGTCCAAATATTCAACCCTGTCTTCATCCCCTCTGTTACCGGTAACCCCGCATGCAACGTACTCTTCAACCCCTCGCCTGTCTCATCCAAATTCCGCCAAAATATCGCGTTGCCCGTAATCGGCCTGAACGTCACTCCAGCGCCCAGCTCTTGATCACAATCAACCCAATCACACCATTTCTCATCCTCGAGAGCCTTCAAACGGGGAAAGTTGGTGCCGCCGCCAGTGCAGTTAGCTTGGATGTAGACGAAGAAGGTGCTGTCGATGTTGCCGTCCAGAGTAAGGGAGTTGCTGAACCAGTCGTAGTGGTCTCGGTATTGGTTTGAGGGGCCGTAGCGTTGGACTACGAGCGGCTTAATAAGAGCGTTGGGCGTGCTATAGAAAGGGAAGGATCTCGCCCGGGTCTCGAGGCATTGAATTAGGGATTGTCGGTCCAGGGAGGCGGTTAGAGAGGAGCGGTAATTGGGGTTGAAGGAGACTTTGCCGTCGTCCGACCAGAGGGGTGAGGGTTTGAATTTACTTTCGCTGATGGTTGTTAGGTGGTGGATAGGAGGGAGGGGGGTGAGCAACACACCTCAAATCTGTGAGCTGTGAGGCTTCTTCGGGGGTAACGAATGACTCTATATAGATAACAAGGGGGTCTTCTGATATTAAGTGAGTTTTATAAGAGTGCTCTCTACAAGCATCCTTGATGGATGAAATTGTGACGTCTCCGGATGGCGCTTGTGAAGATGACGAGCTCAAAACGAGTGGGATGAGAGTCGACCAAAAGAGCCATCTTAAAGTCGTTGGCATCTTATGCGAGATTGATCATGAGTCTAGTTTCATCTTATTCGTCACGGATGTGGGATTCAGGATGAAAATGTATCACTGAGAAATATGTTGATGAAGAAAGAAATGCCTGAGAACAAGATCTGAGATGGTGGGGTCGTCGGCCCCTGGTCTCCACTGTAACAAGCCCCTGTCGCACCAAGTTCAGCCTATCTCAGGAGGGGTACAGGGCACGTGCTCTACTTTATTCTTGAACCTTTCTTCAACTACAATGATGAGCACAATTAAAATATCCTCTCCGCACTAACGGGAAGCAGTGCTTCTTGTACTTCCCCACTGAGCTCCTGGTTAGGAGAATCGAGATGCGGGGCTTGTGGAGGGTGACTTTTCTCTTCGATTTAATCGCATTGACAGCTTCGACTGCGGTGCTTCAATTGCAAGGAGATGACTTCCAAGCTCACCTTGAGAGCCATGCTCCTGTATTAGTGAACTGTAAGCCGCTCGTACCAAAGCTATAGAATTCATCAATCCACTTACTAAAATTTCCACCTAGTTTGCCTCGTCAGTCATTGTTCCACCCCGCTGAGAATTATTAATTTTTAACAAATCAAATCCTTACCTGCAGCCATGGTAGTATGTATAAATATCTCATATAAATCCCGAATAGGTTTGGGAAAATCTATGTTAACTCTTCTCAACAGTGAACCATGTCAAAACCTTGAACCAGAATTCGAAGCTGCAGCAGAAGTCCTGCAGAAAAGAGACATCACATGCATCAGCATCGATTGCAGTGTTGACAACACAACATGCATCGCCAATCAAATCACATCATATCCCACCATTAGAATTTTTCACGGTCCTGAAAAGTTCACACGGTATAGACATGAGAGGAAAGCTCCTAAGTATACACTCCTGTCCAATCTACCTGCTAGACGCTGAACATTGTCTCAGCATTATATCTTATATGATCAGAGGAAGCCTTCCACTTGTTTCAGAAGTAGATGAAACTAATTTCAAAGAGATCTTGATGATGGATTCATCAGCATTGATCGCATATCTCGATGAAAATGATCAAGAATCTCGAGCCGTCTTCACCTCCTTCGCTGAATCCCACCCAAACGAGTTAATATACGGCATAACCTCCGATCTAAAGCTCGCAAGATCCGATGAACAGAAACCTTCATTCGCCATTCTTTACAATCCTTTGGATCAAGTCAATCCTAGCTTCAATGACGACTTTGTAGTCAACAAGCTGGAAGATTTTATCAAAAAACATTCAACTCCATTAATAGGAACATTCTCCCTGGAAACATACTACGCCTACACTGAAGTAAACCTTTCCCCCTCTCTATTCTTCACTTCATACCTTCTCACCATACTAACATTTTCATTCAGTCCCGCTTGCCCCTCCTCCACATCTTCATCTCATCCACTTCAAACCCCGAGCATACAAATCTTCTCGCCCTACTCAAGCCCATCGCCGAAAAGCACAAAGGCAAACTAAACGTCGCCACCATCGATGCAATTAAATATGGGTTCTTTGCAAAAGCCTTGAATCTTGTACCTGATAAGTACCCGGCGTTCGTAATTGAGGATACAGTGAGCGGTGATGCGGTGCCATTTGATCAGGATGAGAAACTCACGGGGGCGAAATTGGGGACGTTTGTGGAGAGATATTTTCAGCAGAGATGGAATGGAAATGTACCTGTGATGACTGTGGTAAGTTATTTGGCATCGATGCGCTGGTGTTGGTTTGTATTTGCTTGCTGATAATATTTGTAGGGTCCGAAGCGTGATGAATTATGAGATAGTTGTGTTAGGGGACGACTGAAGCAATTATGCCACCGCCACAGTGCTAATTTGCTTTGCTTCGAACGTAGCATGTTATTCATACTGCTGTAAAGAATGATTTCTCTTGGGATATTGGGTAGTTCCTTCCTTGTTGTGTACCATCATTGAAGTTGACTCTGCTCACGTGACTAGCCCCCGAGTGCTCCCTCCTTTAAAAGGCGACAACGAGCTTCTCAACAACACTAATGTGTTCCTTCCCTAAACACTCAATCTGTTGGGTTCCCTTGTCTTCTTCCATTTCTTCCTCCATATCAAGACCATCCATCCTCTTCTTCCTGCCGAACACAATTATCCATTTCGCCAACCTCTCATCTAGCTATAGGCCTTTCTAGCTTTCAGACTTTGCCTCCCTTATTGCTACAGATGGTCTGCTCCTCATTCATCTCAGACTGCCCGTCTCTATCTCCACCCGCTCCTCAACGATACTCTCCAGCACAATGGAGTTCGATGGCTGCACATCTAGCAAAGAAGCCGCTGAGGAAGCTCCTCGCCAACTTGTACAAGTGAAGACGACGATGGGAAAGCCCATCGCAAAGGATGGCGCACAGAAACCTGCTGCAAACACTCTCTCGCGGTATCTCCAACAGAACCACGACGCAATCTTCGACAGCAACAAAAAGTGGATCGCCGCACGGCTTGATGAAAACCCTCAATTCTTCGAAAATCTCTCCTCGGATCAACATCCTGATTATCTGTAAGCACAGCTACCTCTCTTTGATCTGTCTCCCCTTCTCACAGGGACTATCAATAGAAGCAAGAACTGACAAAACAACAGCTACATCGGATGTGCCGACTCTCGTGTTCCCGCCAACGAGATCATGGGTCTCGATGCCGGTGAAGTCTTCATCCACCGCAACATCGCCAACTTAGTCCCCAACACCGACCTGAACGTCATGTCCGTCATCGAGTACGCCGTCATCCACCTGCACATCAAGCACATCATCGTCTGCGGACACTACAACTGCGGTGGCGTGCAAGCTGCGCTGTCACACTCCGACATGGGCCTCCTCAACCCCTGGCTGCGCAACATCCGTGATGCATACCGTCTGCACGAGACAGAGCTTGACAAGATCAAGGACGAAGAAACGAAGTATCGCCGCCTTTGTGAGATCAATGTTCTCGAGCAGGCAAGAAATGTCATCAAGACGGCCACTGTGCAGAAGTCGTACTATGAGCATGCGTATCCCATCGTCCATGCGTGGATCTTCGATCTGAAGGATGGCGTGTTGAAGGATCTGGAGTTGGACTTCTCGGGCACCTTGGCGGCTATTAAGAAGATCTATAATTTGGAGGCGGAGGTCAATATGGCGAAGACTTCGGGTATGAGAACACCGATGTCGGGGATCTAAGGGATGGGTAGATGGTATGTTGCTGTACGGGTTTAGGCGTTGCTGCGAGATTGGAGTTGGTCGTTTGCTTGAGATAGAGAGAATAGACATTGTATGAGTGATCGCAGAATAAGTGCTCCTTCAGCTTCTGTCCCGTGGCTACTCTTCCGAAAAGTCGAAAGTTCCTCACTCGAGGAAAGAAAGTCGGCTAACCGAGGCAGAGTCAAATCTGGAAATACTGCTTAACCATCTCCATATATTTTCCTCTCGGGTGGAGGAAATGGCGCATGCATAATAATTTACAGACACAGCCTCATGGTATCTCATTCACAATCATATCTCGATAACAGAAGAAACTAAGCCCACGGAACCTAATAGCAGCCTGTCGTATCCATACCTAACTGTATTGATCCATAAATTGTTGTAATCTTCATGCCAAACATCACTTCTCAGCAGGCGGCACCAAGACCGTCGATCTATTAATCATCAGTCAGTCCTCTCCTCTCACTCCAGATCTCAGGAAACAAAACTCACGCGCTCTCACTCCCCTCCTTCTCCCCATTACTCTTCCACTTCTCTAAATCAATAACCTGCCTGCCCTTCCACTTCGTCATAATATTCTCGCCCTTGGCCCTCAGGCCCACTTGGTACCAGTGCGGAAAGCCCCTCAAGAACGCCAGCGTCTTCCCAAAGCCAGGAAGAATCACCTGCCCGCTCTTCCCCGCCCAAACCTTCTGCACAATCGCCTCCGCCACCGTCTCTGGCTCCAGCGTCGGCACCAGGAATGGCGAATCGTTGTGATAGCCCTCGAAGAGCGGGGTTTTGGTGTAGCCTTGGTTGATGACTACGGTGCGGACTTTCGGGGCGTTATACCGCGTTTTGAGCTCGGCGGTTAGGCCCTCGTGGAAGGAGAGCGCGGCGGCTTTGGACGCCCCGTAGTCGGTCATGTTGGGTACCGTGATGTAGGCGGCGTAGGAGGCGACGGTTACGATCATGCCGTGGTTTGCGGCTACCATGGCGGGCACGAATTCCTTTGCTGTCCAGTAGTGTGCGAGTGTGTTGACGTCGAAGGTGAAGCGGACATCTTTTTCGGTGGCGTCGAGGATGTTCTTGCCGCGGGCGACGCCGGCGTTGTTGATGAGGACTGGGAGAGGAGTTAGTGGTTGCTCGATGAAGCTTGTCTTAGGAAGAAAATCATGGAAATTCTAGGATTGGGAAAAGGGGTTCAAAAGCGGGACTTACTCGTAGGCTCCCCAACATCCTTCCTAATCTCATCCGCTACCGCCTTCAACGTAGCCGGACTCGTAATATCACACTTGTAATAGTAAACATTCTTCGCTGTTTCTCAGTTAGCATTCTTTCCCTCCCTAAGTTCTCTCTATCTCTCTACTTACGCGCTTCAAACGTCATAGGAATAACATCCAGCACCACAACCTTCGTGCCCCTCTCACTCAACAGCCTAACCACCTGTCCCCCAATGCCTCCGGCACCGCCAGTAATCAACACAATCTCCTTGTCCCAATCATACTCATCCTTCGTCCAATTGTCCAGTACTTTCTGATCGAAGTATCCCGAGACGAGTCGGATGACGCCGAAGTAGAAGAGTGTGCGGATCCGCGAGAAGGCGGTTGGGTGGAGGATTGAGAGGTCGGAACCTCGCTTGGTGTATCGTGCGAGTGCGATGAAGAGGAGTGTGAAAAAGGGGTTCAGGGCAGTGCGCTTGAGGAAGGTGCCGATTGGGTCGGAGGTGAGGCCTGTGGATGGTAGTCAGTGATCTGATATTCGATAAGGGGGAGAAAGGGGAGGGGAGATACCTTCACGCGGAAGCCATCCTTTACGAACAGGCATCTTGGCGTCTTTCTGTATATCACAATGCTCTTCGTGAAGCTCTTCTGGCGCTGAAGCAGAGGAGGAAACTAAGTGATTCGAGAGAAGGTAGAAAGATGGAAGGGAAGTCCTCAGTTATCAATCAATATTCAGCCCAGCCCTGCTCCGCACCGAGCCCCGGGTTTCGAGCCGCAATTGGCCTCCAAGCTCCATGCTAGGAGAGGTGCCC
This sequence comes from Stipitochalara longipes BDJ, assembly GCA_009732865.1. Classification (NCBI taxonomy): domain Eukaryota; kingdom Fungi; phylum Ascomycota; class Leotiomycetes; order Helotiales; family Hamatocanthoscyphaceae; genus Stipitochalara; species Stipitochalara longipes. The sequence continues at coordinate 2,759,502 of ML769329.1, read as the reverse complement.
GTCGTTTCTCATGTGGCCTGGCGTTGGACCGAGGTGTTGGGCGGCGCGAAACGCGGGGTTTGGGGTGGCTAGGCTGTATTCGGGATATGCCTTAAGCCACGGCTTCAGGGGTTGGAAGCAGTAACCGAGATGCAGCTGGGAGACGGGGAGGACGGGGAATGGGTAGCCACGTGAAAATGGGGTATGGGGAAGGGTGGAGATTGATTGGCGGTTGGGGTAGGGAGGCTTATGGAGGATAGTGTGAAGTGATTCAAGTGAAGTATGTCGTGCACGGGTGATGACAGCGAACGTTGTTCCTGAGCCAATCTAGTGAAGTGTGCCTGCATGGCAAACTGTGCGCGCATAGTAATATGCCACATGTCAGCCCTATGCAGGCATGATTAAAACTCTACTTTCATATGAGCTGGAAGGCAAAAGTATCTAAGCTAATACATGTACAATTATCAAGCAGTTTCGTAGGATTTTGTATCAACCGATGACCTTGCTATCGAGATTGTTCCGAATCCTTGAAAAAGAAGAAGAAAGTGGTATCCGACATCGCCCATTAACGCCGAACATCGATAACCCCTCTGTATATCGACCATGTTTGTACCAATGCCACCGCGGCACCTCACAGACTTCTCTTGGTCGCTCAACACATCCACTCAGCAAGCTCACAGAGCAAGCATGAATACCGCAGCTCCAATCCATAAAACATGCACACCAGTTCTCCAATCAAGCATCGCAGCACCTCCCAAACCACTACCTGACCCACCTTTCCCATTTTCTTGAATTGGCGTCCCAGGAATCCTCGTAAAGTTGTTCGCAGACTCTACCAGCGCCGACTCATTCCACAAAGTGTTGTTCAACGAAGCGCACGATGGCCTGGTATCCTTGGCTGGTATGCTATTTGTGATGTGTATGGGCAGGTCGAAGATTGTGTATTCGTCCGATCCATTCAGACGAAAGTTTTGCCGTATGGAGATCTGCCTTCATCAGCTTTTGTCCGATCATCACTTCAGGATTTGATACATACGTTATACAATCCTCGCGCAGAGTTGTTATTCCCAGGCGGTCCAGTGCCAACAAAACAATCCGGCCATACCCAGTTGACATGCTTCACGGTACTTCCATTCTCCTGCTGCATAATCTCACCCAGACTCCCATTTGATACTGTGCCATTCGAGATCGTGAGGTTCCAGCCTGTGACATAACTCGAAAGGAAGATCGTGATATTCCATATTGCAGATTTGGGGTCTGAGGGGTAGGGTGGTAACTGAAGTTGTCCATCGGAGCTCACATCAATCGCGACTTGTAAATGATCTACCTCCCATCAGCACACCGCAGCGTCCGGAGAAATTCTGAAGGAAAACTCACCACCACCTAACGGTGTATTTGGTTGTGGCGAATCCACAATCGCGATCCCAGGTGTGAATATTTGCCCGTTAACAATTTGCTGCGCATTTAGGCATCTCGCCGCCACGGCAAGACAGAACGCAACACTGAATCGAAACAACATCGCGTTCAGTTCATCTCATTGAATAGCTTCACTCTTCAAGCAACAGAAGGTTCAAGTAAATGAAGGGGAGGAAACGGACGGGACGTCATGTCGTGGGTAAAGTTGGAAAAACATGGCATGCTGGCAGTAATATCCGCATGATGTTATGAAAGAGGGGATGGGAGGGATGGGACAAGGGAGATTTGAACGCCCGTGTCGGAATGGCTTCAGACCTACTGATTGGGTTATGCATTCCAGAAATCACGCGGTACCAGGTACCTTGAGAGCCAAGGACGGTCGGGATGGTCCGAAACGGTGATGGGGGACAGCTGCATCGCCGTTGTTGAGACTGAGGTTGTCTCAGATACATGAGGGTGGCGTTGGAGATGTCATTTCGACAAGGGAAGGAAGAGACGATTTTAAGGTTAGCGGCCGCGTCACGTGCCGTGATATCGAACCTCGAATTTGATATCAAAGTTGCTCGAAACATTTAACCTCTGTACCGCCATTCAATACTTGGGTCCAAACTGTTGTTTGAAACTCTTTTTCGAACAACTATGCTAAAGATAAGATGATGCTCGGCCCCGCGTCATGGCAAGCCCCCATTCGACTGGCCTCCTGTTCCCGCCCAGCACGACACATCCTCGTCTTCTCCCGCTCCATATCCCGCGATAACCCAAAGGACCGGTACAAAGGCTGGACGCGACCTAAAGGATGGGTCAAGCCAAAGCTCAGCCCCACTCCTGAATCTTCCGTCTTCCAGATCTCGCCCGAAGTTTCTAAAGCCGTAAAGAACAATCTTCCAGTAGTTGCTTTGGAGACAACAATTTATACTCATGGATTCCCGTATCCTGAGAATGTGGCCCTGGCACTAGATCTGGAGAAGATTGTCAGGGCCAATGGAGCGATCCCCGCCACGATCGGGGTTGTGGAAGGTGTGGCGAGGGTCGGTCTTACCAGCGAGGAGATCACTACCCTCGCTGCAGGGGCTGGAAAACCAGAGACGATGAAAGTTTCCAGGAGAGATTTACCTTATATTCTGGGCATGGTATGATAATTTCTACTTTCATCCGATTATTCATTCTGGGTCATTGAAAACACGTGCTCATAACACTTAGGGCGTGGCCGGACGGAAGCTCAATGGCGGCACCACTGTCTCCGGAACGATGCTTCTTGCTTCCAAAGCTGGAATAAGAGTGTTTGGTACTGGCGGGCTCGGAGGTGTCCATCGCGGAGGCCAAGACACAATGGACATCTCAGCTGATCTCACCGAGCTTGGTCGAACTCATGTAGCCGTAATTAGCAGCGGCTGCAAGAGCTTTCTAGACATCCCGAGAACTCTCGAGTATCTTGAGACTCAGGGAGTGACTGTCTGCACTTTTGCTGATGGCAGGACCGGATCCATCGATTTTCCTGCTTTTTATACACGAGACAGTGGGTCGAAAAGTCCTATGGTTGTTCAGGACGCAAGGGAAGCTGCTGCGATCATCTGTGAGTTGACAAAATTGTCTATACAACATCACACTCACAATTTCTAGATTCTCAGACGATGTTCAAAGAATCGAAGCAATTCGGCATGCTGTTTGCGAACCCCATTCCAGAAGAGTTCGCCTTGCAGAAAGCCGAGATAGACGCCGCCATCAATCGAGCGGTTCAAGAGGCTGCTGAGCAGGGATTTCATGGCCACGCTAATACACCATTCATTCTGTCCAGAATCAAGGAGCTCACTCATGGTAACAGCCTTCCTGCCAACCGCGCCTTGATTGAGTCCAACGTTGCAATGGCTGCGAAAGTTGCTGTTGAGCTCACGAAATATAATGGTCCCACCTCTGATGATATTTTTCTTCCCACCCAGCAACATCATTTAGAGAATTTGAAGAAGGAACTTGAGGCGGATCGGATGAAGCTGGACAAAATGCTTGCCAGTATGAGCAGTTCTAAGACCACTGAGGATAAAGAGAACCTGGGCGCAGCCTCACGAGTCGAAGTTGCACAGCCGCGTGTTGGAAAAGCAGCCGTAAGTCCACAAATCCCCATTCATTTTCGTGAAAGATGGTCAGACCAAAATCGAAGTCCATTGTTTTGTCAGTAATTATTCAAAATACTTTTTGATAATCTCTGTAGGCAAAGAATCCAGATATTGTAGTCTACGGATCAGTTGCGATGGATCTCTCTTGCGATTATGCGCCTCTCAGCAAAGGTGCTAATTCGTCACTGAAAGATGTACCCGCCTCACCTCAAATGCATACGTCAAATCTTGCCGCAATCAGGCCATCCGTTGGTGGTGTTGGCCGTAATGTAGCTCTTGCAGCCCATCGTGCTGGAGGCAATACATCCGTGCTTCTTCGCAGTCTGGTCGGGAAAGATATGTAGGTGATCAAACCGTGAGCCTTCCATTCCAGACTAACCGCATTTTAGAGCCGGGCAGACTATTTTGACCGCTCTAGAGAACGAAGGCCTCTATGTAGGGGGCATCCCTAGCATCCCGCTTCAGAAACACCAGCATGAGCATCGAACTGCGCAGTATGTAGCAGTTAACGATGCCAAGAAAGATCTTGTTCTTGCAATGGCGGATATGAGTATCTTCAGCACGCCCAAACCTATGTCCATCCATATGACGCAGGTGAACCCTAAATGGGGCGTTGTAGATGCGAACTGGCATCCACGGATGATTCGGAAGATGCTTTGCAATCTCAAAGAATGGAAGTCCAAAGTCGCATACGAGCCCGTGTCTGTGCCCAAATCAGGAGGCCTCTTCCAACCAATTGACCCTCGTTCCAATTCTCTCGGTCTCTTTCCAACACACACGATTGACTTGGCCACGCCAAACCAGCACGAACTTGCTGCAATGCACGCTGCAGCGAAGAAGTGGGAGTTCTTTGACTCGCAAAGGTGGTGGGAAATCATAGACAGCCTTGGCATTCCCAGCTCTGGTGCTCGCGATCGTTTTGTTGCAATTACGAATCGCAAGATGACGGATGAGGGCATTCCACTTCAAACCATTCAACTTCTTCCATTCATCCCTACGATTCTCACTAAACTTGGAGCAGATGGCGTCCTTTTGACCGAGATTCTCAAGCCGGAAGACCCGAGGCTTACAGATCCTGCCCATGCGTCATACATATTGAGTCGCACTAGCAATGGCAGCACAGAAATTGGTGGGGTATACATGCGTCTTTTCCCTCCTGTTGAAGTTGTGGAAGATGTTGTCAGCGTCAATGGCGTTGGAGACACATTCCTTGGTGTCCTCATAGCTGGACTAGCTAAAGGTTTGGAGCTAAACGAAGACTTGATCAATATTGCTCAACGCGGAGCTGTAATGACATTGCGGAGCAGAGAGGCAGTGAGTCCTCAACTAGGGGAGCTGACACTGGAGTTCGATCGATTACCGCGCAAGGCGATCACAGAAGCATTGGAAACAGCAGGTCACGCAATATAGTCACCAAATTTGGAACACATTTTGCAAAGCACAATTCAGTCTACCTTACGACGCGAGACTATAACCCTCTGCACCAGATTTAAGATCGACGCCGCCATATCAAGCAATTCCCGTGCTCGTTCGAGAGATTCAGAATTTAGTCCTCCTTTTGATATGATAGGGCGTGCCTCCATCAGCATCTCCAGTGCAATGGTTGTGCGAGGGTCCTTAGCTACCTCTGCCCGGATCCCCAAATAAGATATCTCTATGAATTGCACGCTTCTCGATTGAAATCAACGTCCACTTCCGGTGCTTCGCTTTCCGCCTCAGGTACACCTGCCATCGTGGTCTTGCACTGCCTTACTGGTACTGTCAGGGGTCTGGCACTCCCATCCAGCTTGATCCTTTTAGGCTCTGTGGTTTCGATTTCATCTCCATTCCTCTTGTTGTAAGATGTCTCCTCCTCGATCTGATCTGTATCAGATTCCCAATCACTTGTGTCTGGAGTTTCAGTCTCGCATCCATCACTACTCTCTTCACTCTCAGTCTTCTCCGCCATACTCTCATCTGCCTCTTCAATACCTTTAATACCTTCCAACCTATCTTCTTCTCCCTTCGTCCATATCCAAGCCCTCGCCTTCTCATTCCAAACTCTGCCCCCAAGCCCAACACTCAACATTGTCTCCAATGTATGCAGCACCACCATAGTCATCGGCCCGAGCACATTATAGGTCGCACTCCCTCCTGGCCGCCAATAATTATTCTCCTTCATCTCCACAGTGTATATCGTCACCTCGTCCCATCCCACCTTCCCGTGCACGGAGAAATGATGCAGATATAGCCGATACGAGGCGAGGCCGAGACAAGCGGAGGTTACACGGTCTTTCGCAAAGGAAATAATTTGGTGGAGAAGCTCGCTAGGTAAAGTGCTTAAGAAGTCTGTAGAGCGAGGTTTTGCAGGCGAGAGTTCAAGGGAAGAGGTATGTTTCTGAAGTGGTTTGGGTGGCGGTTGCAGTTTTGGTTGTGGCTCGCGGAGTCGGGGCATTTCAGGGAGCTCTCTGAAATGTATGTATCTGCGGACTGGCCCCATGTGGTTCCAGATGCTGTTGTTGTTGTATGTATTTGGGTGTTTTGACCGCATGATTTTATGTGTTTGTGTGTTCTACAAGGAGCAAGATGAGAGTGAAATTTGAGGGTATTTAATGGGAGCGGATTGTGATAAGAGTGGCGCGAGTGTGGGGGGAATCAGAAACAGGGAGCTTATGATAAGCCCTTCTGTGAGTCTTCTTGGTCTACAATCTGCTAATCTTTTCCAAGTGATAGGTCCCGTCAAGCATTCGTATTGTATGACTCTTAAAGAGCCAAACTAGGCTCTTTTCAGAAACGTGCGAAGCTATCACAGTGGATTAGGCCGACCATTTTAGGTCCCCGTGTCGAGGAACGGGACGACCCAGAAGTGGGTTTCGCCCCACCAGAGCCTCGATGGAGATTTTTTTCACAGCTATTGCTTCAGATACCGAGACACAGAGTTAACAAGATTGGCCATCACCATTAATCTTCTCCAATTTCTATACAAAAGCGATTTTTCTGTCCCCTCTTCAATGTTTTGGTTGAGGCTCTGCAGCACTACGTCAAAAGTTCGGAAGGAACCAAGCTCCCATTCCCTCGGGACCTATCTGTTCCTGAACCATGGCTTCCTCCTAATAGTCCAGATCACAATCGAAGCTTCTTTCCAAGCTTCACGTGCCTGTCCTATTTGCTAGCGTTTTCCTCAAGTACAGAAGCTCAGCTGCTCCTGTCTTCTCGCCATCTTCCTTCTTTCCCCACACAAATCTTGCAACACAGCTTTCATCACAACTCAAGCACCGCAACTTCACCTCACGTCTGGCGATCTGTTACGGTTGACGAAAGTCAAGACTTACTGCACTCTTACACTTGTTTCTTTGCGACTTTCCGACGCGAGAACTCGTTACACCACCAAACCCTGAGGAAAAGCACTCCAAGACGACCGCCAGGATCCAGAAACTTATCTCGCGGCTCGAACAGAGTTTGAGCTTCGGTTGGCAATTTCTTAAATTACCCACGAAAAACTTGACACCCTCACCTACTTTGACTCGCATCTATCGGCATCGGTCTGTCGACTATCAAATCTCTCAACTCCTGATGACACAGCACGAAAATCATCTCAACACCGAAGATTCAGCAAATTTCTCAGTGCTGTTTTCAAAAGGGTGAAAACCCTTATTTCACCACCACTTTATTGTGACTCACTCGAACATCGTCGCAACCCAGAACCATAGATCGCACGCTCGGAAATTCACAACAGCGCAAATCCCGATTCGCTACCAAAATGTCTCGGCCCTATACCAGACTAGACTTCGCAAAGAACGCACAGGATATCCACCACTGGATGAATTTTCCTTCGTCGGTTCAAATCAACAAGTCAAAATTTCAGACGACTGCAATGAACACTAGAACTATGATCAACAAATCTAGAACTGCAGCCAACATGACTCGCAGTGAGAGAAGAAAGCGTTTGGCCAAAAGAAAGCAGCAACTTGAACATTGGATGCAGGTTCTTGAGTCAACAAAGCACCAACATTCACTCGGAAAAGTCCATCATATAGACATCCAAACAGCAACAGAGGAAGAGTTCATCACCAAGTTCGAGACCACTTCTACAAACAGCACTTCACTCCCACGCCACACTATCAACGACAATGGAAACACCCTCTCAAACGTTGACATTGATCTCAACGATTTTGCATCTATTCCATACCAAAAGCAACTTCTTCAACCAACGTCAGACGATCGTGTTCAGCCAATGACGGAAGAAGACTTCTTCGCCAACTTCGAGCAATCTTTCCAACCAGCACCTGAGGATCTGGTTCATTCTATCTTAGTTGAAGACATCTTATCTAAGTTCGATTCTCGTCTCGGAATCAACATCAATACCGCACCAACCACGTCCACTCAATCAATCAAAGACGACAATGAAGAAAGCCTTTCAGACGTAGATGCCGATCTTGATGACCTCGAGTCAATCCATGAAGATTCTGTCTTAGCAACACGCAACGGGGAAGTAGACGAGGACATTCGACCAACGACAGAAGAAGACTTCGCCAACTTCGACGTCGACTCATCAACCAACTTGTTCACCGGGATAAATATCCTAGAATTGTTACAGCGACTTCCTTCGCCACCGCTAGAGAGACAAACGCAGCTAGATATCTTTAGTGCATCAGGGACCACGAATATCCTAGCATTGCTACAACACTTACCTACTCCACCGCCAGAGAGCCAAAGCCAGCAACGCATCCCAGATGGCTGTATCTTCACCAATTTCACCCCCTACTACCCCTCGGCCTCCACACCAATACAGCCATCGCCTATCGACCGCCGCGCAGAAAGTCTCTCAGACCTGGACGTTGACCTTGACGATCTGGAATCCATCCCTGATGACTTCATCATCCCAATGTTCAACGAAGATGGCACGCCTGCCGAACCCGATGGCGACTCGGATACCGTATCTACCACCAACAACAACATCAATGATTTACACCATTCGCCGACTCTGGGACTACTTGATGACAGCATCCGAGACCTCATCATTGCAATCCAAGGCGATGATACCGATATTCGCATGGAAGACGACTTCTTCCCCAAACCATCGAACCGCACCCCTTTCGCAGACATCACCATCACCTCGCCATACCAAAACGGAGAGGAAGATGTAATCATAATCCCTTCGTACTGGAGCCATTTCCAAACTAGACGACTGCAACTCGAGGAATACCAGAATCGACGGAGAGAAGGCGGTGCTACGGCATTGCCGCCTAGACAGCATTCGAACCATGAAAATATGCACTCGACTAACGGACAAGAGCGTACGGAAACTGAGGAGGAGAGGAGGAAGAGATTATGGGCGGTGGAGAGAGATGAGATGATTTTTGGGTGGAATGATGGACAGGTTGTTACTAGTAGAGGGGTGAGGAGGGAGAGGAGACAGGAGAATGTAAACAATGAGAGGTTGTTGACACCGTCTCAGGACAGTTGGACGAGATATACGAGATGATTTCAGAATGTAGATTAGAATGGCCCTTCATCTCTACACGATTATTGACCATGACTGTGACTTGATGACTTGTATTACATTCCATATTTACAGATGCTGCTTAATGATCGTCTCCCTCACAACCACTTCCCCAGCCTGGCCTCCCACCTTCGGCATCTCGCACCAAACTCTCACTTCTCCATTCTCCCGGGCCTCCGCCCTCACATCCCTAACCCTCGCCTCATCCGGTATGAACCGTCCCAACATCCCCTCCTCCTCAATTCCCACCAACCACTTACAAACCTTCGCCAGAATCAAACTATCCATAAAGCCCTCTCTCCTCTTCACACCCTCCATCAGCCTAATCGCTTCCCTCCTGATCCCTGGATCCCTACACTTCCTCGCCACAATCTCCAACGGCAGAATAACCTGGCTATCAAACACAAAGAAGGAATCGTCTTCATGATCCAAGAGAATCTTCGTCAATGTCAAAACTTCGGTGAGTTGGGGCTTGAGCGTGTCGAAGAACATCTCCGTGTACCGGAAGACGCTGTCCATAGCGATGCAGGTGCATAGGTAATGCACTTGTAGACAGATCGCGGAATAGCGCTCTCGTGTCTCTGGTGAGGAGGTGGCGCGCGAGAGGAGGGGCATGAAGGCTTTGTACCACCGCGCTAACTCGCTCCTATACTTCTCTCTTTCTGCCAGTCCTTGGGGACTTGGTGCGCATCTGATTTTATCGATGACATAGAGATTTTTATCTGGTTCCTTCGTGATTTCTTTATCGTACGTCCATGCTATGATGAGGAAGTGGATCGTCCGACGCATTAATATCTTCCCGAAGATTTGCGCTTCGCTGATGGTCGAGAACTCAAACGGCATATTCTCGACTGCGCTTTCGCGGTCGTCTTTCCGCGCGATGTGGCATTGTACAGGCAGTTTGTCGATGTACACCATGCCCTCGATTTCAAGCCTGTAGAATGCGTGCACGAGGTCGTCTTCGACGGTGTGTGGAGAGGGTGATAGAGCGGCGCTGTCGAGGGTGCAGTTGTATGGTGCTGTCCAGTCTTCGAGGAGCTGTACGCTGGAGCGGATTTGATTGAGTGCTGACTCATGATTCCCGTGGTAGATTTCGAAGGCGATTATTAGTATTGAGGCGAGTAAGGTGGTTCTTAGATCTTGCTTTTTTTGAACCGTTTCTCGCATTTGTTTGATGGCTTTGTTCATTTGTTGGAGAGAGAAGCGGTAATGGGCTGCGGCGTTGTCGTTGAGGATTGTGGGGTCTAGGTCGATGTGAGAGCGACCTGTCCGGAAGAAGAGATCGAGAGCTCCGATTGCGATTGCTGCATAAAGAATTGAGCGTTCGCCTTCACAGGCTTGTAAGACTGATTGGTTCCATAAGAGCGGATTGTAGCAGCCGGAAATATGGGCTACTGTTCTGTCAGAGAAGAATCGGAAGTACCGGTGCTCGTCTTCGCTGTCAAATATTGAGGTACTTGGTGGTCGAATTAAGGGAATGTAACGAGTGTCCGGCATATTTCCAGGCTTTCCTGGGTAGGGAGAAAGAATCTGAAGTTGTGATTCTTGTTTTGAGCTTGATGAGGAGCGAGAAGATGAGCTGCTGCGAGTCGTATAGCTCTGGGAAGAAATCTCTTCTTCTTCTTCTTCTTGAGACTCGCTATTGGATTCGCTTCCAATAAATCTGGGACGACGATTGCTTGAGTTTCTTTCCTGAGGTTGTAGTCTGTGGAAAGTTTGAACGCTGGTTGCTGTATCGGAAGGCCCAGATAGCTCGGAGGCCTTCCCGTCCCGGACATACTTTGGCTTTGACTCGCTTCCGGATGGTGAAGATTCAGATGGAGGAGTGGGAAGAAACTGAACTGGATCGGAGGCTCGTGGGAGGAGAGGCTTCTGAGCTGGGTCTCGTGGAAGAAGAGTCTTCTGAGGCGATTTCTTCTCTGTTGAGGATAGAGTCTTGTACCCCATGCATTCCATACCGATAGTAAGACATCGCTTACACGCCGGCCTTCCCTCGTCACACTTCACTCTCCTTTTTCTATTTTATTGAAATCAACGGTCAGCTTGCCGCTTTTAATTTGTCGCAAATTAGCAAATTATACACATCTCATGACATACTTGCATGTTCCGCAACCCGTTCTCGTCTTTGGCGCAGATCGCCTCTTCTGTCCGAGGTGACTCTGGCTTCGGTTTTGGGTTTGGGACTTCCATGCGACTCGTTCCGGGGGCATACTGCAAGTCTTTTACAACCAGTTCTCCAATGTATGAGTCAAGAGTGGACGATGAGTTGAGAGTGGACGGAGTTGTCTTGCGAGGGGCTCTGGTTGGGATTGCCGATCCACTTTGGGCTGGTGGATTTGTAGAGCTGTCCTGACCATGCAAGCTCGAAATATAATATTAGTAATGGGCTGAGACTACCGGTTCACATTGGGTGCGCAGGAGGTGTCCGTGAACGTTGGCGGGTGGCGAGACCGAAGGGTATGAAGAGAGTTGTGTAGGATTCTCGATCTGGTGAGGTTCGAGGCCTGTTAAGTAAGTGCTGACATGCTAGCGTCATCATAGCCCCCAATGCGTTTACCCCAGACCCCTGAGGTGCTCATGGGTTAAGGGGGACGCCGACCTGCGATTGGCGATATCGTACAAAATGCTGTTTCGGAGGCGTAGATCCGCGCCCCGCCCCCCTGCAGACGCTCGTATATACGTGCTGTACTAGCGGCGCATGCAGAGGAGATAAAGAATGTCTATAGAATCTCTCACCAATCTGCACAATCAATATACTCTAGGAGAAGAGCATCCACGGAATTTATACAATTTTATGCAATTTAAAGGCGTTGTATTAATCTACAACGAGTCAAGCGTGGGTGAGTGAGCTAGTCACGTGCAAAACAATCAGATGATATTGAAGTAATTGCATGCACAACTTCCCACCAATTCTGCTTATGTACCTGTAGCATCCCTAAAACTGACCCACTCTCTATATACGTTACTCATGAGACGATACTATACAGATTCACGGGTCTTTTACAAGTCTGGATAACAGTCCTTCAGAATAATCTCGCGTGAGTTATTTACCGCCAGGCGTTATCCCACCCGCCCTGCTCTACAGCAAAGGCAATTGCCAGCTCCGAGAATCTTGCCATGTGCTGCCAATTTTAGCAACACCCAAGGGAGATCTAGGAGAGAGACTTACGTCGAGAGAGAAAAAGCCAGTATCGTCGTCTACATCCATAGTGTCGTTCACCCCATGCACATATGGATTAAAGTCGCCAGGGAAACCACCATGCAGTGGATTGCCCTCTGTGGCGAACGCAGCAGGGTAGCCAACTTTTGTGTAGGACATATAGTCGGAACCAGCATTGCTGCTTTGATCAGCTACCTGTAATTGCCGAAAAGATGAGATTGGGATGGACCTACGCGGCAAGCTTGTATACCTCAGCGGGAATAGAAATGTACTCTTTGCTCAGCTTCACCATCCAGTCTGTGAGTGCGGCATCTGCTTGGGTGCTGATAAAGCTAATAGTTTCGGTTGTGTTCCGAGCAATAAAGGCAGTCATATCCTGCATAGATCATTAGCATCCTTACAAAGTATCGAATTCGCTAGGTCAGATCACGTACAAACTCCATCATTGCACCAATAGGTGCCCCTTGCTCCTTCTTGTACCTCGCAATAGCCTGGCTACCCAACAAGCCACCCTCTTCAGCAGCATACCAGTGGAACTCGACCGGACCATCCTTAGGCGTGTAGCCGCTCTCAGCTAAGATCCGGAAGGCTTCCAATATACTGACGGTGCCGGAACAATCGTCATCCGCTCCTGGTGCAGGTAGGAGAGGAAATAGATAGTTTGCAGAGTCCTGATGCGCGCCGAGAATGGTGAGAGGCTGGGAGAAGTTTCGGACTTTAGGTTCAAAGCGTGCGATGATGGATGATTGAGGAAAGGGATGGGTGAAATATTCCAGAGAAATGTGAGTACCGAATGGTGAGTTGTCGATGATCTGGAACCCAGCTCTGTCAATGTCTCTCCGGTGTTAGTTTCAGACGGGATAGCCTCACCTTGGCAATGTGGTCGTGAAGCCATGCGGCACTCAATGCTCCATAAGTGCCTCCATAGTACCGATTGTAGTAACCAGTCATTTGCTTGAGCACATCGTTCATTCTCTGATTCGAGACATGGGAGAAGAGTGGCTTGATGAGGCGTTGGTGAGCCAAGTTGGGCAGATCTACAACATGTAAACGAAAGCACCTATACTGAGTCGAGGAGGCTCATACTAGCTTTCCCAGCTAATGAATCCACCTGCTGAGCATAGAAATTCTCATGATCCGTGATATCCACGAATTTCTTCCCCCGTCTGCGAAGGCGCAGCTTATCGCCTTCAGTCATCCATTCCGGCTTCTGCTCACCGATAACATGCAAGAGTCGTGGCTGAGCGAGCTCCGCTGCACTTTCAGGTCGAAGGGAAAGTAGTGCATCGACAGGATCAGAATGGGTCTTGAGGGCTGCAAGGACTGCCTTGTCAACAACGTAGTCTGCACATGTATGTTGGGCCCCTTGATCCGGAGATGGCTCGAGGATCACTTGCTTATCCTGGGATGAAGAGCCAAGAGCAAAGATAAGTTGCGAAGTTCCCGAAAGAAGAACAAGATTGGAGAGCAACATGTCGTTGGTTAGGTTTTGTATGCTCTGTAGTTGTGTTGTTTATGTACTCTCTTGAAGGTGGGGGTGGGGGTACGTGGATGGCTGCCTTTGCCCTCGGGTCATCAAAAATCCGATTCCGCGGCGGAGCGGGATGGTATTCATCCCGCCGTTAGATTCTCTGCCTTCCCCCTGGGAGCTCACACCCGCGTCGGCTGGGATTTTACTCCTTCCCATAAACATAATAGCCTCTTTTAAAACTCGTACTGCTTTTTATATTCAACTAATCACTGTCCACTAACGTCCGAAACGATCACGTGAGTGATATTATCATCTCACATGCCTTTGGTCGTGATGAACGGATAAATTACGATTGAGAAAAGCTCCCAAGATTTCTGCGACTGAACAAAAACTTGCCATAGATAGCCATTAAATTACGCCAATCCAAAAACCGATATTATAAAATATATGGGATTCAAACCCCCAAATCAGGTCGTAAAAAAGAGAATGGCAAATTGGCACTGGATTATCAAGCTAGCCCTTTTTATCATGTCACCCCGAGACTATTCGGTTTGAGGTAAGGACATGTGATAATTACGCTAATCATTCCCAAGAGCAGTTGGTAATATTAGTTTCAAGAAGTATTCGACACGCTAACGAGCTGATTATTTTAATTAGGGTCGCAACTGAAACTCTTTCGACGCCTATCGTTTTTCCTCTGGTCTTTACTCTCATTCCTTTGCCAGAATCAGCTCAGACTACAGAAATCTGCTTTCACAACAGTGCTTAACCTTTTAATGAAGAGAGCATACGGACTCGAAGTTTGGTTTAGTAGCTAGAAATATCAGTTTAGGGTAGTCTCCTCCTAGCTAAGCGACCACTACAATAGATATGTAGTGAACCAGGCCCAGAACTTAGCGTGCCACTCTGATATAACGCTAAATCGTGATGTAGGGCCGGAGTTGCCCAAGCTGGTCCGGTTTGTAAGAGATGAAATATATATATCCCCACTTGAACACCCCTAATAGACAATTTCAAGTAGTAAAAATACCAAAAGGTACAACGCTTTAAATTTCATTATTTGAAATATTCATTACAATTAATTTAACGGGTCAAGAATTATTCGACCTGCCCAAGATTAAGCAATTACTTTGAACACCTCGATGAAATTGAACAGAAATGTATTCCAGTATGAATCCAAGAAACTTCTCCCCGTCTTGGACATAGATACTAAATAGTACTTAGTTGACAATCGTGACACTGCGCTCGTCAATAAAATATTGGCTCGAGAAATGGCCGAAGCCTATATTGAAGAGTGTTTGGACTCTCCGGATCCAGAGAGCAGTGAAAATCCAGCCAAGGAAGTTCAAAATGCACCAAAGCCTCCGCCATCGTCATCTATACCTCTACAGAAATTGCCCAATGAGCTACTTCTGCATATTATTATGGCTCTCTCCCCTTGCAGCGCAACATGCTTTGGACTTACCTGCCACAGGCTCTACAAGCTGTACAAAGTCAAATATCCAAGGCCTGTATCCTTAGATGAGAATCAATTTCTAGGGTGGAGTGATTGGTACAACAGGATCCCATTATACACTTGTCTTGGATTACTGCTTTCCAGCTGGCGGGGCATCGGACCACGTTTCCGTATTTGGCAACCAGAAATCACGCCATCTGCTCTTCGCAGGGCGATACCTCTGCCAGTGTGGCATTTCATACCGATTGCGACATATGGAGAGCAATCAAAGCGCCGGAATTCTACCGACTCCGATAAATTCAGGCTGGAATCTGAGCTCTACCTCCGATACCAAGACTATCATCTCATGCATATCGATGGAAAATTATATTTACTCTATCCGAGGAATAAGAGCAAGGAAGAGTGGATGCGAGAAGCAATGGATGTTATTATACTGGATCGCCAGCGGCATTCGGACAAGTGGGCATGGATCAAATTTTGGCAAGACACCGTTCTCTGGAGTAGAGGAGCAAAGAGTATCATGATTGAGGAACAAGACATCCGGACAGATGCTTTGATCAAAGAGATAAAGAGAGGCTTTGTGCTAGACGATGGAGCAAGAGGGAGAGTTGAGAGCTTGTTTAGAGAGCAATCGCCGTAGTAGTGATGGAAGCGGTTGAGCTTAGCTGGCAGGACTCGGCATGCATATATTAGGGAAACGGGTATATACGAGGATGAAGTCGTGACTCTCAGGTATATTCTTCCTGTGCTAAGCTACGGCTTCGGGCTTTATATACGAGTCTTCTAGAACCTTCGTGTCGAACCAAAATAGAGTCTTCTCAACTTAGCATCACAGCAAAATCTCCTAAATTGGTTATTTTGACGTGAAAACCAACTTGTAACCTCTTAATATACTTGCTAGCTTGGCGAAAAAACACATCTAACGAGTCTATACTAGTGCTTGAATGCTAATCTCAGGGGCGGCATCATAGTCGAAGAAATAAGATTTGAGAAACTGTATGAGCCACTTCACGCTTGAGCAGCAGGCTTTCTTCCGTAGACCACGCGCCTGTGTATCTTTAGTGAGGAAAATCTTCTCATATCAAAGAGAAACCTACACAGGAGCATACATATGCGTTTTGATATTCTTAATATCACTTCTCACCGCGGGAAGGTATGCCCTGACCTCCTCAGCCGTCCATCCATTAGCACAAAGAACTTTGAGACTCAGGCCTTCAATTCCATTCAGCAGGTCTGTCTGCGCATATATGCTCAGTTCCTTGTAGTACTGCCCCTTCGCCCAAGCGTTGCAGGGAAAATAATACTTCTTCTCGACCACATCCTCGAAGCCGAGCTCTTCAAACCATCGCTTGTAGTGAGGCACGTTGTGCCATGGTCGTCCGAGTTTTGCTGCTCCTTCATCAATTGCTTGCATCCATTTGTATAGCGCAGATTCTGTGGGCGGGTCGCCTATGTATTGGAAGGGCCAGATGAAATCTTGCATCTCGAAGTAGCCACCTGGAGTGAGCGAATCGAAAGCTTTTTGAAAGACTGCTTTGGGGTCTTTGAAGCAAGATAGGAGGGATCGGCCATGGATGAAGTCAAATTTTTCGTTAAAGATCCATTCATCCTCCGCATCATCGATCTCGAATCGACAGTTCGTAGGCACACTTGCAGCCTGTCAGAACTTGATAATTGGTAATAATTGTACTGAGGGCAGCCTACTTAAGTGGTTGAATTGCACTGAGATCAGTTCCTAAAACTCGAGCTGATGGATATTGCTCCGCTACAGAATTTGTTAGAACTGTGACTGTACGACAAGAATTACACTCACCGAAATCAATTGCCCAGTTACCAGTGCCTATAGATTATGTCAGGATAGATTGCACCAAAGTAGTAGAGTACTATGTACGCACCTGTGGCGATGTCAAGAACATTCTGAGGATTAGATCCAATAGGTGCTAGGTGGAGCTTGCCCATAGCGAAGCAGAACAAGGTATGTTGTATGTCTATTTTTACGTTAAGATAAACCCCCTTTCTTTTGGAAGATGACTAACGAAGCCTTTCTTGTTCTTGCTGTCAATTGTGAGACCAGTTAATGTCTTTTCAAATTATAACTCGGGGGTGTCTTAACAAACCTCGTCATTGGGTAACATGTACTCTGAGAAATCAGTAAATTATCATGAGGTCAATCAAGAAAACTCACTGCCCTGCTTAAATCGATGATATGTTCTTCCATTCTCTTCAACATGCTCGTAAATGCTTGATCGCAATGACGTTGTCGATGATCTGTTGAAGTGTTAGTCACGACCATGTCTTGTCACCTTACTGGAGCACAAACATGGTGCTCAATCCGTCGACAGCGGAGTCTGCGTCGCTCTATATGGGACTCATCAACTATGTTCACAAAGTTTTGGATAATATCTTGCAGTAGTGCTTACATGGCTATCTTGGTCATCCACCGAAGGGATCGAAGGTGAGATACTGCCTTCCCATGATGGAATCGGTGGTCCCTCGGCTTCAGAAGCGAGGCTGGTAGCGGTTTGGTTGCTATTGATTTCACTCATTTCAGCTGATTTCACGAAATTGATTGCAGATCGATACAAGTTCAAATGGCAAGAGCGCAAAAGCAAAGTACGTCAAGAGGGTTGTAAAGTCGGTCAGGATGTAGGCGGGGTTTCGGCGCTGCTGCGTGGGGTTGGGCCGAGCCGTGCGCCCCTGATGCAGCTGCAAAGAAGTTCTGCAGCATTTCTTGCAACCCCAATCAAGACCTAGAGCCACATGCAACGCTCGGAGATGGCCCCAATCCAGCGCGCTAGGACTAGTTTAGCAGAGCAAACACCTACCATTATCGAATTCCTTACTGAACTTCGCATGATAGGAAGTACAGTTCTTTATTTATTGTTCCTACCACCATGAGCTGCATTGCTGATAAGCCCTTGGTATAGATATACACACTCTAGTCATGTGATCAATATCACCTAACCTATCAAAGACGACGTATGCTAGAACATGCTGTGGAAGGAATATTTGTTGGAATTATTCAATAGACTTGGTTTCTTGACAGCATTATTCTTCGTTTCTCTCTCTCGGAACTTGAGAAATTCCCCCACCCGACGAGCCTGGACGGTTCTTAACCCCTGTGGATCGGCAGTTAGTCTCGCTAAAATTCAACGTCTTGCAGCGATTATTAAGCAGCGAGCAGCATCTGATCACTATATATCTCAAGGTCGCGGAGCATTCTCATCATAATTCTTCCTCGGAGATTCATCCGTTATTTATGCAGCCAAATCAAGATCGAACGCCGAAGGAGTGGCTTGAAATTTAAGGTTACTGCAATTTTGGGCGACTTAATAGTCATTAATCTCTCAGCAAACCCCGCAAACCCCGCAAACACTGCTCAGCTGCCCACTCTGAGAGCTCATAATTTCCACCATGGACTCAACATATAACCCACCTCTCTCCCTAACAATCATAGGTACCATCTTCATCGGCTCCACGGCTCTCGTTGCAGCATGGATAGCATTCGATATCATTGTTCGACGGGGATGGGAGACAATGATGGCTATCATGTGAGCTTTTAACTACTCTTCCCTCACGACTCATCTGACATTTACTCATAAAGGATTCCGGTATATATCTTGAATGCTTTGTATCTGGCTCCTATCACTCTTTGGACGTACTTGAAGTATGGAAGACCAGAGAAGCCGGGTGGGAAGATGAACAGTATGGATATGGGAAGTGAGAAAAAAATGGAAGCCTCTGAAGCGCAGCATGGAGGTCATGATATGAGTGGGCATGAGCATATGCATATGTCAATGAATAATGGCGCAGGCCATGGAGTGGGCGGACATGACCACTCTCAGATGAAGATGGAGGAAGCAGGTCATGATATGAGTGGGCATAACCATAGCGGCATGGATATGCACAACGAACAACACAACATGAACAGTGAGCACGACATAAATCACGATAACCACATTCATGGAACGATGGACAGCCCTAAATTGCATCATGGAGGAGGAGCTGCCCTCACGGATCACTCGCAACACGCAAATCACAATATGGCTGGAATGGACCACATGGAAGGCCACGACATGTCAGCGGCCACCCCAGTAAACACTCGTATTGAACCACCACTAAAACATCATAACATGCTTGGAATGGATTATTTGGGAGGCCACGATATGGCAGCCGGAACACCAGCAAACACACGCATCGAACAACCTTCTCACCCACCAACAAACCATCACGACATGTCTCATATGGACCACTCAGCAATGGACCACAGCAAAATGAACCATTCAACAATGCATCACGGCGCAATGCACAACATGCACCTCCCCTCCGCAACCCAACCCATGTTTCCCACCGTCACAATCGCAGTCTGCCACTGCGGCGCCGGCTGTCTCCTTGGAGACATCGTTGGCGAATGGCTTGTCTTCGGGACGAACGCTACACTTGGTTCGAAGTCTATTGGTCCTGAATTTTTGATTGGTACTCTCCCCTTTTCCTCTTTCCTTTCCCAATTACATTCCTCCCCACCTCCCTTAAAACTAATTCATCTGTGCGAGATCGAATAGACTACGCATTCGCTCTCGCCTTCGGAATGGTCTTCCAATACCTCTCCATCGCGCCCATGAGCGGCGACTGGGGACCCCGCACCCTCTGGCGGGCCCTAAAAGCTGATTTCCTATCTCTGACTTGCTTTGAAATCGGCTTGTTTGGGTGGATGGCGATTTTTCAGTTTGGGATTTTTGGGCAGAAGTTGGGCATGGATAATGTGGTATATTGGTGGATGATGCAGGTGAGTTGTGTCATTTGTTTTATAGGGAGGAAATGGGGAGAGAAAACTGAGACTAATGATTGGGGATAGATTGGAATGTTCTTTGGGCATTGGACGGCGTTCCCGATTAATTGGTGGTTGATTACTAGTAAAGTTAAAGAAAGGGTTGTTTGAAGGTTGGGCGAGGAGAGCAGTGATGGAAGGGCAAGGTGCGGAAAGATAAACTATTAGAGAGGGGGTACCAATAGAAGTGGTAAGGCGATGTTGTTCGGGATACACGAATGTTGGATTCGCAATCTGATCCCTAACCTATAGCGACAGGACGTGCGCTGGAAAGCCTGTAGAGGCATAACCGTAGCACTTCAGCGATGAAAGCAACTGCTTCTCCTTTTTACTCAACATGCGCTTTTTCCATCCCAACTTCGTCCCAACATTCCTCCCTGCCGTAGACCCAAGTCCAAACGCCAAAAAATCTCCTTTCTCCGGGTGACTCCATCTAAGCAGCTACCACCTGGTACGATAGGCCGGTCACATTCTGGCAGCCATTGAGGGCAGGAGACTGAGCAATTTTGGTGGATGTGCCGGTGCAGCCGGCCAGTGACCATGCCAAAGCTGGGTTGAAAGATGAACGTCAGTATCGTATTATGAATCGGAGTTTCAAGCGTGGAGATGTTTACCTTGGAATCCAGATGCTGTAAAGGCTTGGTTGACGCCATTGAAGGCAAAGCTGTAGCAGGTAGAGTCTGTGGGTTCGAGGGCTTGATCCTGAGGTGGAATGCCAGCTTGGCTGTTGGTAGCACAGTCACTGTAGAATAAAGCTACTGCTTCTGGGGCGCCGATGACTTGGGGAACGGCGTTGACTTGGCTGGCGGCGAGAGCCAGGACAGCAGAAACGAGAAGGGTGATGGAAACCATTTTGATAATAGTAGAAAGATGAAACTTTGGATAATTGGACTTTTGTATGATAATACGCTTTGTCTTGAGTGAAGTATGAGTTGATGCTGCCAATTGCAGCCTTATATAGACGTTCAAGAGCCCTGGTGAAGAGCTGAGATAATCCTCACTGAAACTTGGCTCGTTTGTCCAGAAAGAGAAGTTGAAGCAGAAGGAATGAGAATTCAATCCCCGTAACTACCACAGAAAGAATTTAATGGTAAGTACACTAGTACCTGTTCTTACGTCGATGGATGTCTTGCAGAAGCAATGCGTATGGATGGGCCAAGGCACTGCCCCCTCTTGGCGCTCCCAAAGCCGAGGACTTCCCCGATTGGGGAGATCTGATACATCCCGGCGCCTGTCACTAAACTCTCCTGGACAACCTCAGTACTTCAGCCTTATGTTATATAAGCTAATCAGCATGCAAGAAGAAAGGGTGAAAGAGACGAGGGATTGGAGCTCGTGATGGTGCAGTTTACTTGGGTATTGACCAAGAGCTAACGATTAGATTTCCTCACCCGAATTCACATCCAAGAGATTCAGACTTCTATGTATGACATGGCCATGTCGATGTAACACCAAGTACGCGAATCTCGTTGGCTGATTGGATGGTGGAAGAGAGCTGGAGAGAATATTCTAAGCCTCAAACTGAGGAAAGGCGCGATAGAAGAGCCGTGAGGCAAAAAGCCGTGGTCAGAGGCCAAGTTGACCTCAAATACCCCGCCCGTGAACGTAGCCCATGGAGAAGCTAACTTCGCCTCTTAGTGGTGAAATTCGATGTGTGATGGGAGCTTCCGAACCACTTCTATCATTCGCTCTCGATACTAGCTTCACTGTCGACCCTAAAGAAAGCAGAAATTCCGATTGGAGCAAAGTACGCATGCTGGAGGAGGTAGGTCATATGCTATATGCAGGGCTGAAGGCGTGGCTGACACGAGATGCAGAAGCGACAACCTTCCAGAATGTTTTCTAGAACCATGCGTTTCGGATAAATAAGGTTGATGAAGATGTTTCGATATGGAAGCGTTCCTATTTGCCAATCTTCGCGGAGGATTCAGTCGTTGCAAACTCGATCCGAATCATGCGACTTGGGTGAGTATCTTAGCTGATGGGATTGGTCCAGACTGTAAAGTAGCTATACTACTACTGGAGGCCAAGGAACTTGGATGAAGAGAAGTAACTAGAAACAGTAAACGCGACCGGAGGTGGAATTCGATTTGGGTTCATCCGATGGCGAGACGAGCGGCACAAATCTGACATAGAGCAGTAAGCAGAGCATGCTACTGTGTACTGGGGAAGGGGTCTGGGGAAAGAAATACATCCGCCGTACTCCGTAGGCTATTCTGACACACTCTTCGTGACCTTGAATCGAGAAAGTGATTTGCATACAATTTTGTGCATCTTGATGAAAGCAGGAGAAGATCGCAGCCTCGCCAACCTTCTGTAGAGAGACAGGGCTCCTGCCTAGAGATTGCCCCACCACCCTAAAATGCCCTAATGACTCAGCACCCTATCAACGTCACAGGCATCACTGACTTCTTCCCCTTCTCTATCTTCACAATCTTCACAATCTCAAACATTGACAGCCGCTATCACCGAAGGACATTTCATAAGATTTGTTCCGCTGTCGTATTTTGGGGGTTAATTCTTGAGGGCAGCGGCATTGCATTCGCTCCGTACTTGGTCGTCTCCTTCTCCTGGATGACCTTCTGAATTCAGTTGCCCGTGCCACCTCAGCCCCTTACAGCCCCTTTTTTCTTGAAGGGCCAAGTCAGACAGCTGACCTTACTTTTTCTAATTGCTCCAAGGCAAAAGAAGGCACGAGTCTGGAGCCATGGCACCCGGCTCGCGTACCGGAGCCAAAGATGCTAGCCCTGACGAGGTCGAAGCCATGCAAATATCCCTGAATGACATCACGCTCAACCGTGAGTCGCTGCCTATCGAACCCTTGACCATGCTGACTTATCGAACATAGAAATTGGCGTACAGTCCAAGGATTTGGAAACACCTTATCCTGTGAACACACCTCCAAATCCCGTGACTTCATGCACAGCCGCCTCGTACAACAATATCTCAGTCACCGAGTTTGTGGTCGATGCTCATGAAGATCTCTCACTTCGCCCATCAAAAGTGGTCATTTGGGTTACTTCTAGCCCTGAGCAGCCTGTTGCAGGTGGAACACAGCTCCTGGATCTTCCTGTCGACATTCTTGAACTGCTTTGCAGACGCTATCTAGATATCTGCTCGAGTACTTGTCTAGGTTTGACGTGCAAAGCATTCTTCAATATTACTGAGCATTTGTACCCTTTTCAAGTCAATCTTTACACCAGAATTTTGCCCACTCGTCAATGTCTTGGGCACCTGTTGACTCAATGGATGGCGCCGAAGCATTCCTTTGATCATTCTTGGGGAAGATACAAACCGAAACGGCACTATATCAAGGATGAAGCCTCAATCGAGAGGAGATGGAAGGAGAAAGAATCTTGGCCGAGGATACGCTTGACAATGGATGGTATGGGAGCCGTTGTTGCGTACCGGGCCAAGCGCAGAGGGTTTGAAGAAATGGAACATCGTCTGCCTTATGCTACTCGGTGATATCACATGAGTAGCCTTCCTTCTACCTGCCCTTTGCCGTACATTCCACACTCATCATACTCTACTTAAGGTGACTGCACACAACATCGAACATCGCAAATCTCTCCTTGCGCTATAATCATATGTGATCACGTGTGCCATTCACAGGAAATGCCCCTCTGCACCGCTCTTAGACTGTTCTAAATAAGTCGTTAAATTTTCGGCAATCGGTTAGTATCGTTTTGAGTTTGGGGGCGTGTTTCGCTGTCTTCCTGGCCAGCTTGCGTCTCCACCCTCTGAAAATCAACACCGACATCTACCCTTGGTCAAAGGACCTGCGAGATACATCCACATTGGCCTTAGACTCGAAACGCAAGTCATCGAATACTTCAGCTGATGAAGCTCCGAAGCATCTCAATTCCTCATCCTCGCTGGCAACTAATAGTAAGTTCAACCTGGCCCTCCTTTATTCGGATCCTTGTTAATGTGAATAGCAGCGCTGTCAGTCTCAACATCGACAATGCCTCCGACATTCAGACCATCCCTCGGGAACTGCAGGCAGAAATATTCTCTTACCTCGGCCCAATAGCATCAACTTGTCTCGGGTTGACCTGCTGCGACTTCTATGCAATGCTTCGCACCAACTACAACAGCCCTGTTAACCTCCAAGGGCTCGAGTTGGTGCCTAATAAGCAGACTAAACAGTTGGCAGTGCTTTTGGAGAAGTGGATGGGACCGAGATACCTTTACCTATGCCTTACCGGGGTCTGATGGAAATTTGTAATGGAGGATTTTGTGATCGGTTCAATGAAGAGCAAAGAGCAGAGTGGGCCAAGTCAGTCTACTGGCAGAATCAATTCAAGTTATGGCGAGGCCTCTAATTTTGCTCGCACGCTTGTTATATTATGATCAGGGAGACAGCATTGCGAGCTCTTGGCCTTATGTCTTTATTGCTAGGGGAAGTCTTTGGGCCAATGGTCTAGAAGCCCTTGATACGTTCATTTGATAGCGTTCTTGAATGTTTTATTAGCTTTCATAGTCATCTCTCAATGGAAGCCAAGCCAAATCCGTTCCCACCCAGACCATAAGGTGAATATAGTCGAAAAAATTTGAGATGAATTCAGATCTTGTCGATCTCGGCTCGACTTTTGTGTATTCCACCAAAACATTATCGATCTTTCTGGCAGCACACTCAAGCAACCACAATATCTATCAAGATGGGTAGCAAAAACAGCAAAGTTCCATCGGATGTCCCAAACATGTCTAGAGCATTTAACAAGCTCAGAAAGCGATTTGCTACTACCAAGGGTTCATTGCAGCCAGGTAATAGGCCTGCCGATAGAGGTACCTTCCATTCTCCCTCTATTTTCATGCCTCCCAGATAGCTAACTGCATCCCAGTACTTTCCCTGCTTGAAAAACTTCCCCTCGACATCCACTATACTCTCCTTGACTTCCTCGACCCAACCACCTCAGCAGCTCTCGCAATCGCTTGTCCGACATTCTATCAAATTCACCAGGAGCGTCATGGCAGCGTCCCGCTTAGGATGATTGAAGAGAAGAGTGCAGGAGTTGTATTACACGGGAGCTTGCATGAGCTGTTGGCAGACTGGATGGGTAAAGAAGGTGTTGAGCTGAAGTTTAGTTGGTACAATAAGTTATTCGTCAGCAAGGAGCGTTGGCAGGAACTTGATGAGGCTATGTGGAGCGATGGTTGGGAGAGTTCTTGAGTTCATTATGTGAGCAGAGATGGGAGAGTTATGGGAAGTTGAATAGTGGTTCCAGAAGGGTTCTAGACTATAAAGACTTTGCAGCATAAAGTAGATCTAAATGACAAGCTGAACTTTCCGCATTCTACTGAACAATGAATTCTTTTGTTGTTAGCGTAACTAGTCTGCTTGTCCATCCTGGAGGTGGAACATTGATGTCCTGCGCACCTTTTCTCGAAATCCTAAATGCGAGACGGGATCGCCGCACGATCTGCTTCCATAACGGTGCAGCCAACCATCAATGTCCCACACCATGGCTGAACAAGGAGAGCATATTGTACCTGGTGCAGATAGCACAATTGATAGTAAGTACTCTTCTATCTCCTCTATTGGATGCAAGCTAAAAGCTAACTAGCTATTCTTTCAGAAGCCTCCTCGATACCGCCTCCCACACTTATCACTGTACCGGCGGAACTACACCTCGAACTATTCAAGCACCTAGACACTTGCTCCTCCGTCTGTCTGGGCTTAACATGCAAGAAACTATGGGCAATTCACAGCGAGAAAGGGAAGGTCCTACTGTATAACTTTACAGTTCGATTTCGTCAATTTCCGCATCCCGTTTTACCTGGAAGAATTGTGAGGCGCCTCGTTGTCTATACTTGTCCTCTAAAGGTTACGGACGCCAACGGCAGGGAGTTTACGCTGGCAGAGCTTCTCAAGTCATGTATTGGGCGAAATTACTGGCTGGCTGAGGATGGAAAGCATTTCTTGCCTATCTGGGTACGAGATCGACAAATTCAGAGTCAGTTGGATCGCATTGCACACTTGAAGAGGAAGGAAGATAACAAGAAGAGGATCGCGGACGAAGCTAGGAAGAGGAAAGAGCAGAAGATCATTGCATGGAAAATAAGGCAGTTGGAGCTGGATCCTGTAGGCATGGTAGAGAGTCAAGTGGAGGTATACAAGGAGTTGATGAAGCTCTTCAATCTTTCTTTGATGCTCAGAAAGGAGCAATGATGTGGGAAGAAGAGAGATTGTTTTATCCAAGCAAAGGATAATACCAGCAAAGTCCATAGAGAATTCAAGGCAATACTATACCAATTTCTCCTTCTGCATAGTGCTGAAATGTTTTTAACTCGCCTCTTTTAGTAGATTTCTCTTGCCCGATTTGATATCATTGCGGGGACGGTTTCGTTTTGCTTAAATTTCTACACAATACTACGAACTTCACACCATCAGATTCTTTGATAACCACACCGCCTTGCCATGATAGAGGAATCGTACAAAGCATCAACAGTCCAAAAAACTGACACTATGGCTGCTGGTAAGAGCTAACAGCTTTCCAATCCTATTCAGTGTTGTCTAACCTTCTCAGATTCAGCAAGCTCGACCCGGGCGAATCTCGATATGCCCCACGGACCGAAAGACAAGCAAACCATCAAGGCAGGTGTAACCACTGCTGCTGGTAATTTATTGACCTCCTCTTGGCTTCAAGTTTTTACTAACCTCTGCCTTCAGCAACCTCAACACCCAAAACCCCCACGCTGATCGCTCTACCTGCCGAGCTACACCTCGAAGTCTTTAAACATCTCGAAGTGTGCACATCTGTATGCATCGGTCTTACCTGCAAGAAAATGTGGGAGATCCACTACAACATCCACGGAAAAGTTTCACTCGGCTGGCTTGCTTTCATTCACGAACCTCTGGAGGTAGACATGCCGGATGGTCGGACCTTTGATGTAGGCCACTTGATCGAAGATTGGATGGGTCCTCGCTACTTCTGGCATTTTGTGTCGCACACTTTCAGGCCTATTACTGAAAAGCCAGCCTTCGATCATCTCTTCAAGTGCCATCGTCACTTTGAAGGGCCTGGAGCCTGTGACATATGCGATTCATATATCTAGGTGGACAAGGATCGCCAAATGAAGAAGCTGGTCGAAAGGATTGGAGGGTGGGATAGTGTTGAGGAGCAGTTTCTCCGCAGAGATATCTTTGATTGGGCGAATAATGAGACTTCAAGGCTTTCATTGAGCTCGAATTTTTCACTCTAAGGCTCGAAATCCCCTGCAAAATCACGCTGAACCTGACTGCTCATGGGGAAACGGGAGGATTAGGCCTCTGGATCCTTGACAAGGACAGGAAGGAGAGCTTTTTTTCCCCTAAGGAATTGAGGCCACAATATGCGAAAGACTTTATCAGAAGAACGGTGAACTAAACTGATGCATTTGAATTGTCCTCGAATAAGTATCAAATGGCATCTTCTCTCTTCTTTCACTTCGGTGCAGTTTTTCCAGCTGTCTTCTGGAAATCTAGGAAGTGGCGTGCAAATGAGCTCAACACCTCGATTTTACCTCAAAAAACAACCCACTCTCCGGCCCCAGCCTCCCGCTTCCGTGCCACCTACCAATTATACTCCTATCTCAAGATTGCATCGCTCATGTCGGTAGGGCTGTGTAAATCACAACAAGGAAATACCGGGGTAGCATAAATATCAGCGGGAAGATCAATACTCAAAGGAGATCTTTGGTGACAAACAATGGAACTCCTGATTCCCAAACGTCAGGTGACGTGGATAGGGGGGCTATTCACGTGACATAAAATACACCATCTGTCTGATTTTCGTTGTTTTCCGAACTCAGTGAGACATATTCGCACCCATTTGGTGGTTTTTCGTTAGCATGCGCTTTACTAAAAGCTTCTGATACAGCTCCACACTTGAGGAAAGATCTTGGTGGGCTAAGAATATGTGCTTACTCAGCAAGGCAGCTACCGCA
Source organism: Stipitochalara longipes BDJ (assembly GCA_009732865.1). Lineage (NCBI taxonomy): Eukaryota > Fungi > Ascomycota > Leotiomycetes > Helotiales > Hamatocanthoscyphaceae > Stipitochalara > Stipitochalara longipes. The sequence continues at coordinate 2,731,667 of ML769329.1, read as the reverse complement.
GCTTTACAGCCCGAACCACACCTCGTCTTTCGCATCTGACTCTTGCAATATATGTAACGTCTGATCTCACGGCAGTCTTGTACAATCGATCATGGAATCAGAGCCTACGTGTAATTCCCACAGCTCACGTCAAAACGCGTTCTGGTCCTTCGACTGCTGCAAAATGGGCTTGAGAACCTCAGCCGCAGAAGGCAAGTACTCCCGCAGCCCCTCTGAATCTCCTGCTTATCGATGATGAGATATAGAGAAGAAACCAATGCTTGCATATATTCTCATTCTCCCCACAGAGCTCCATCTCAAGATTCTCTCCTTCCTTAACACCACAGCCTCGGTCTGCTTGGGTATCACGTGCCACTATTTTTACAACCTCCATCTCAGTCTCCACGGCAAGATCTATCTGAACTTCTTTGACACACCTCGCCTTCCAGCTCTACTTAAGAATTGGATGGCTCCAGAGTATACCTTTTACCGTAAAACCCTCCGCTTTGTACACCAGAATCGGGTGGAGATAATGAGACGTGAGGAGAGGGCGTATCTGGAGGGGTATTTCGAGAGGATGAAGATCATGCCACAGAAGAGGAGGAAAGAGCTAGTAGAGAGGTTAATGAATGATTGGGAGGGTGATTTTGGGGTTGGAAACTAGATCATACGTCTACTCTCTGTTGTGTGGGACAATGGGAGGTATGAATAAAAAGGGGATAAAAGAAAATGGCATTTATGAGACTTCAAGATTTGTAAGTTCAATCCACCACGATTTTGTGGTACATTGGGCAGTAATCCCATATCACAGACTTAGAGAGTCTAGGCTCAATCAAAAGAGGAAAGAAGTGGTGCAATGCAAGTGCTAGTACCTCAATGCGCCTTCCTCCTCAATCTAGAATAGAGCTGGCTTTTCATTCACCCTATTGTTCTTGAACGATCGCAATCCAACCACACGTATTATTTTAGCGTCGCACCACGTCATTTTGAGCTTTGTTATCGATCTATCCATTCTCTCAAACTCTAGCATTACACTGCAGTCGCTCCAATCCATTGCATTGCAGTAAGACCCTGCCCCAACGCCTTGCATACGAGCATATGCTTACTTGATCTGGTAGATAAAATACACAATGACGGAACAACAAGAGTCAGCAGCAGCCAGAACGGCTTACTCCCTTGCCCTGCACCGATTCCATCTTCCCCGAATAACCGCGATAGGAGCTCCATCTTCAACCAGTGGAGGAATTCGTGAGGCCCTCCTCTCAAGCATTCCTGACAAAAGCTAATGTGGCAAATTTAGAATCACCACAACCCGCTCAACCTCATGGTCGGCTGCCAACGAGTACAACCCCGCAATCTCCTCCGCCTCACATCTCGCATATGCCTGACGAAATACTACTCAATATCGAGAGGTTCCTCCACCCTACAACCGCCGCGTGCCTTTCTGTAACATGTAGCAAGATGCACAAGTTCTTTGGTCGGCCTGCAGCATCAACGCCAGGACTGACGACCACTGTCCAGGTACTAGACGCTGAGAGACTACTAGTCCAGGCCTCGTTGACCGACAAATACCTCTGGGAGTTACTCGAAGGATTTATGGAGCCAAGAATCTGGGCAGGATACTACGGTGTCGAGAAATTCGTCAATCTGCGAATCTACCAGGAAGCCAGGAATCGGTACTGGACATTGAACCCGCAGCGACCGTACTGTATCAAGGATCCGAGTCCTTGGATTAGGCCCGGAGGCGAAGCCGTCGATGTCGAGGGAGAAATAGAGAAGATGAAAGACGTTTGTGTGGGTGAGCAGGATATGCAAGAGAAAGATACTGAGGAGGACAGGGTACTGGGAGATTAATTATTCGACGTGCCTTTTTTTCATCTGCTGCAATGAGTATCGAGAACACTCTTGACCTCAACGAGACAAGGAAACTCCTTCTTTATCGGGCTCTCCGCGCTCGAGTCGCCATTCGGGGGCTCTTGGTCGGATGTGAACTGATGCAGGTTTTGCTTGCCGGGACGGTTATTTTCTGTGGTTTCGGTGAGTATAGTGGGAACTTTTAAATCTTGACAACTCGAGCGGTCGTGGGCGTTAATGTTTCTTTCGAAGTTTTCTGGTAAGCCTTGGAGGGTTTGCAAATGTAGGACGACGCTGGACTACATTGCGTGACTCTGAAGCGATGTTATCCAAAAATCAGCAATAAATTACTGTGTATATATGTGCGAAGAGCTACTTCTAGACGGGGTTTGGAGCTTCGCTCGCTATTTCCAGGAATCCAAGAATGTTCTCGCTGCATAGATCGAAACTCAAGTCTCCAGTCCATTGCACTAGCTATGTTGCTCTCTTCAACTTTCGTTGATGAGAGAGGCGATATTGAACTCTCAAAACCAGAAGAACAGAGATACTAAAGGTTTCAGAAAAGTCAACTCTTACTTATCTCACAAGACGTTTGGCTGGGTTAATAACAGAGATCTCATTTTGTGTGGGCAAGACCACAGAACTATGACTGCAAGTGTGGGTCGGTGCATGATTCTGCATTCTTATGTTTTGTTCTTGTTACAGGATATGGATAATCCGTTAATTCTTGGATAAAGCTCTAATAAACAGCTTGTAAGTTCTTTTGACCTGTTTGGTGACTATCAAATAGAAGCATCAAGTTGCAGATGGAATTTTCAAAGGAATCCCATCAGATTTTCATGATCAGAAACAAGGATGTGGATATTCCCAAGAATTTATGAAGAAATGCCCATTGGTTCTATGATTATGTCTTGTGGCAACACATACACTACTAATGCTAGCTTGAGAGAATTAAGAAGTATACTGTATTGACCAGCATCTGTCAAAGAAATGTTTGCCGGGTCTCACACGGCCGCGCAACTGTGCATTAAGCAAGTCAATTTGGACCCAGCATTGCAAGAGAGAATTTCTTTCTCATATGAAAACTCTTAAGAACTCAGCTAGTGCCATAATAGCCATCGCTTGCCCATATGGCATACTAGTCCTGTCAATATCCTTGTAATGCTGCAGCGTTGCGCCCAATGCAGTCCCAAAACTGACATCCATGAGTTCACCATCATTGCTGACCTTCGAAAGCACCGCTTTTACTCCCCTAATTGCCGATTCTCGGAATTCTTCACCTTTGATATACCTCAATCGGAGCGCTTTCAGCATGCCGAATGCAAATCCTGCGGTAGCTGAGCTCTCAATGTAGGAGCCTTCGTGAGAAGGCATATTAATCAACGTCCTCCAAAAACCGCTTGGTTCTTGAAATTGAATCAGTGTTCGGCATTGCGCTTTCAATGTGTCTATCAAATGATTGCGGAATGCATCGTTCTCGGGCAGGTCGAGAAGTTCTAACATATCGGGGATTGCAATCGTCAACCAGCTATTTCCTCGAGCCCACAATGCCGCTGCAAAATTATGGTTTCCCTCGAAAGTCCAGCCATGGTAGAATAGCCCTGTCTTAGTGTCGAATAGGTATTTGATATGTAGGAGAAATTGGCGCTTCGCTTCTTCCACGTAGTGCGGTCGATTCAGGAGCTTTCCAATCTTGGCCAATGGGAGAACGGTCATCATGAGTGTATCGTCCCAGAGTTCTTCTGAATTAAGGAGATTGTAGGTAATATGTGACATGCCGCCGTACTTCGTCCGAGGGAGTTCGTACATAGCCCAATCTGCCCAGCTCTCGAGCCAGGGCAGGTACGGTGCATTTCCGGCTTTCTCGTACAAGTTTGCCAGCGTGAGCATCGCTGCCATGGTGTTGATGTTCTTCGTTGTTCCTCCCTCGGCGAAGCGGTTTGCAAACCATGACTCGATGATTTTCAGCGCTTCGGGGGAGCCCGTGAGTGTATGGTAGTTCCAGAGGCCGTAGAGACCAATGCCGTGTGTCCATTCCCATCCACTCCAGCCTTTGGTGTCAATTACCCGACCATCTTCAAGCCGCAAGAGAAACTCTCCAGTTTCGTCTTTGATGTTGACAAGTTGGTTGATCAGCAACTTGATGGTGGTGTGGACGGCGGGAGCCTGAACTCCACTGACAATCTTCGGCATGCTTCTGGGATTTGGAAATATATCCTTTCTTTTCTGTATTTGCAGTTTCTCCTAAGACGATATATTTCTTGCAGTTCAAGAATTTAATGAGAAGGAAGGTATCATGAGATTAATGGGGTGATCGCAGGATCTAGCCTGACCCTGTGGGATCACCCCATCTTTGGGGAAAGACATCCTTGTAGCCATGTGGATACCTGGCAGTACTTTCCCCACACGACTTCCTTCTCATCCAATTGGAAAACCGTTGTGTTTCAATCTGCAGCGGCTTTATATCTTCAGACAGTGTTATTCTCGTAGATGTAGCAATAAGATGATGGACAGTATAGGTTTTAGAAGCCGAGATGGAATCAAAATCGCCCCACCACGTCAGCGGCGGATCTTGGAGTTATATCTTCACTGTCAATTTCGAGAGACCCGTAATATCTTTCAAGAACATGAAAAAAGAACATAAATATAAGTCCTTGGCATTGTGTCGTTGATATTCAATGCCGGTGGATTCAACTGTTCAACGATAGGGGTCCAACGATCTGCCATAACTAAGCAAGCTCAGAAGTAACTGCATTTCACTGAAAATTAAGTCTATGATAACAAATAGAAAGTGAAGAAATTACCACTCCCCTATTTCCAATACTTATAACACTAACATTGAGTTGAGTATTTCTTCCTTACGGCAGATTTCCCGCTGCAAATATCTCGCGTTGGGCCTACAGTTCAATATCCACACCATAGCCGCACTCGATCACCCCAGAAACTCGATGACTAAACTCGGCTTCAGCTTATTTCTCAAACCGAAACCTCGCTTTCTGTTGCTATGAAATGGCTAATACTTCTTTTCCTCCCCCGCCTCTAACTCGTAAGTCTGTGACCTGTGACAAATCGGTAAACATTCTAATGGTCACTCTAAAGAAGCGGTTCCAGCCACTTTGACAGAATCAATCGGAGCGGCGTGACCATTAATTGGCTTGATAGCTGGTCCACTCAAGGAACGAACATCGGTCGTGCCAAACAAACGCATCGGTCTGTCTCCGGAGATCAGCTTGAGGATTGAGTGGAGGTGTCTATTGGCTAGGTCAAGGCAGCTGGCTCTTAAGATATCGCCGTGATTGAAGGAGTTAATGTAGAGTTCTAGTAAGAGTTTATAGAAGTAGACTCCTGCGGTAAGGGGCTCTGAAGATATTTAGTAAGACACAAGTGACATGGTTGAGCAGTGATTTATTGCCTTGCTTGTGGGAAAAGCGACACACAACAGCATCTGAAGAACCCACAGTGGGGCATGTTTTGCTTTCTGTTTCATAACTACGAGATCTCGACGATTGCAATGCCGACTTGAGATATATTAGAGACCTGCAAACTGTTTACAATTTATATACGTGAGGAGGGGAGGCTAGATTTGGCAGGAGCTTCGAGTTTCTTCGCCCAAGAATTACTGCCGCTCTTTGGAAGCATGGGACCTTCCTAAAACTTTACAGTCGGAGTGTTGTAATACGAACACTGTTTTGGACCTTCAAAGACTCGAACAGCTGTAGCTAAGATATGGAAACAGTTCGGTAGATAATCGAAGCCAGGCATGTCACACAACTGCCTACCTTCACAACTTCGCGCGCTCTGCGTAGCTTTTAATAAGACGCCTAATTATGCTCTCGGCTAGAACTAACGGACCCGCTGCCCCTGAAACCATATCTTTGAAATCGCATTAGCTATACTGGTCGAGAATCCACCAGCCACTTAGTTCTGGTCATTCTCAAATATATCCTACGAGTAAGAAAAGGGGGTTTGTTTGATTATTTGATGCCGAAGGAATTAGCACAAGCACTGAGCCTTCGACTTTGAGGCTTGGTTACTATCTTTGTAATGTCTCGCAATTCATGATGTTAATGTACATGATCTCAGCGGTGCTCTCTCCCATCCAAAATTACACATACAACACCTAAGACACTAATCAAATTGGTTCCAAAGTGTCTTCCAAGATGTTCCTCAGTAGCTCCCAAGTACATACCAAGTATAAGGAACCAAGTCATGTGGGCTTCGAGTTAGTTGCCCTACTGTTCTCTGCCCACCACTGATGCCAATCTGACATGATTTTTTCCGGGAAAGAGGCTGTAACTCTCTTATCTAGCTCCGCCAGCAAATATCTTTGTCTATCCAACCCAGGCTTATACTTTGACGCTTCACTCAAATGCCATGCCGCCCAATGCGGACTTTTTGCTCCAAGTAACACCTCCTGAAATGCCTCGAAACTCATGTCTCTTCCAAACCTGAGCGACGTGCTCTGAACCACCTCGATCTCATGTTGCTCCTTTGGAGTTCTTGGCCGGCGCTTGATGTCTTCCGACCATATTCTCAGGATTTCTTCGCAGCGATTTTGTACTCCGTGCCATATCACGTTCTCATAATCCTTGGCTTCCTGCTTTGCCTTTCCGCTTGCGGTCCACGGGCGCTTTAACATGCTGCGGAATATGCTGGTAAAATTTATGTAGGAATCTTGGTTCTGTGTGAGGATCAATTGAGGCTTGGTGGTCTGAGGAGAGTGAGCTTTGTCCTCGAGAATGGGAGATGTTTGGAGAAAGCGAAAGAGACAACATCCTGACCTTTTAAATTCGCTAGTGTGGCCCTTGTGAGTGAGCACCACTCCCCTTATTGATTCATAGCTAGCATTCTAATCGGTCCTAAATTCAACTTTGAACTTGTCTGTTTTAAAGATGAGGAGCAGGTGGAATCACAAGGGTCTTGCCCCTCCTATATACCCCCTCTTTGATTTGAATCAGGAGACATACCTAGCTGGAGCAGCATAGAGTGCTAAAACTCTTTTTCACTAGTCTTGGCAGAGATCGGATCTAGGATATCGTCATTTGTCACTATACTGTGCTCTGTCTATGACCAGTTTTGGCTGTGAATGTCCACCCTGAATGAGGTGATTCTATTACCCACCACAAACACTTCCAAAGTTCAACATTTCACCATTCATTGAGGCTATCCGTAAGCTCTGAATTGCGGGTTTTGATGCTATTCATCAAGCTCACTCTGGTTTTGAGAATTCTATTGGTCCTTGAGACTTTCCAAATTTTATGATTAATACTGGGTTGCAACAAGAACGATCCTCACAACTTTGAATATGAAGGGAGCGAATTTTGTAGCGTCGGGAAGGGGGGGGGAGAACAATTTCAATAAAGTAGAGTAATCTCCTCTTCCCACGTCACTTGCCGTTGCACAATTCACCTTTCAGAACTGGTCCTCATTCCGTGATACAACTGTACTAAAAACATCTCTCTATAGTATCACAAGCGCTCCGCTCTCAGAAAGCCGAGTTACCACCTGCAGAACTATATAACAAGTAAGTGACTTTCCGCCTTGCGAGCTCATAGTACGTGCGATGAAGCGGTAGCCGTGGATGGAATATTGGAACTAATCCACGTGACATAGCTTCACGTGCCCGGTGACGACCATTCCTAGTGTTGGCAAGTCGATCAACTTGGTCAGGATACTAGAATAGAAAAGAAAACCTTGGTATTACTTAGCAGGTATTTAGTCTCTAGATGCTGTCCAACCCTAGAATCGCATTACGATGTGGCTTGCAGTTGGTGGCGCCGCTTTTGAAACTGCACTTCTGCCAACGATGATAAGTGGCCCGCTTGGAGAAAGCTGTCAAGGCAAGAGATCTACTAGCCCAGACACCGTCAAGTTCTCATCCCCAGCCCATCCTTACTTATATTTCTCCTTCATCGCACCTTCACCTACTCACTTTCTTTCTATAACATATCAAAATATCAATTCCAAGAGGTTGATCAATGCGACCCCATGAATACCATGAATATGTCTCACAACAAGACGAGCGAGGCTGTGCCGAGTCAGGACAAATCTGCAGCCTTGAATTTTTCAGTTCCAGTCGCCAATTCCTCCCGTCGCACTCGGAATGATGACAGATGGGACTCGCTGAAGGAAGAGATCTACGACGTGTACATGGTCAAGGACTCTACGCTACAGAACACGAAGCGGCTGATAGAAGAGAGCCATGGCTCTGTGGCTAGGTAAATTACGTTGCAAGATACTTCACGAGTCACATTCAGGGCTAACATATAAACCAGTGTGAGGAAGTGGAAGGAGAAGCTGAAGGAGTGGAATTTTGACAAGAATATCTCGGCTTCTGATATGAGTATCATTGTATCAAAGGCAGAAAAGAGAGCGCGTGAAGAGGGTAAAGAAACTGCGTTCTTTCATGGAGGAGCTCAGATCACAAGGGAGAGGATCGAACAATTCAAGAGAAGAAAGAATTTCAGAGAAGATATAGCGATGTTGCCAAGTGCAGGTATGTCTCACTACTCGGATTGAAAGACATCACACTGAACTCTCATGAAGATACACCTGAAAATATCACCTACCATACACCTCGTCCAGAGTCTCCCGAAGTCATCCCATTGGAACCGAAAGAGAGTGTTCCGCCGATATTTGAAAATGATGAGCTCTTCTCATTAGATGTACTTTCTCCTCCAAGAACGGCAGTCTCAGATTCATATCGCAGTGCAAGAAGACCGGAGTTAGCGACAGTCCTCGAAATGGCTGCAGAAGGAGCAATTGAAGATGAGTCAGCCTCTTCTGGCACGACCAGAGCCTTCAATTTGAGCAAAGCTCTTCGCCAACCTGAACCCATCGGTGTGGACATGAACACCAGGGATGCTCTTTTGGAGCAAGAATTCTCTGCTCTTCATGGCCAATGCAATCATTCTATGGATATTTCTCTCAGACGAGATTCACCCCGACACCTCAATATCCGTTCTGGGACATTGCTCTCTGATACCGAGGCCGTAGACCAACGACTGAAGCACCTATCCCTGGATTTATCTGAAAACTTTGGATTGGACTCATCTGCCTCGGCAACAAAAGGAAACCCAGGAACGAGATATACGATAGTGGAAAGTAGCGCAAGTATCCGAGCTCAACCAGTGGAAGGAGAACTGACACCGCCAATTCCGAATACTGTTATGGACTTGGACGAGATGGCTTGCAGTCTAGAGTCCGGAAATTTGGTATCGGAGACTCCACCCCGCAACCTTGAGTCTGATGATAGCCTTCTGATATCAGTGAACACGATGCCAATTGCATCAGAAGCTACAGTCAAGACTGCTTTGGAGCTTCATTCACGAGGCTGGCTCACTGCAGCAATCTTCGAGAGCCTAGCTGGAACAGAATTTGAGGCGCAACACCAATTCTGCGAGAGCTTATGGAAACTAGGTTCTTTATTTGAGAGAAACCATTGTATGGAAGAGGCTCTGATGACGTACAACCTCATACAAGCAGGTCATCACATGGCCCGACGCTTATGGACGCAAAATGAGAACACTAAATGCTTGATTTATAAGTCTCGAGTCCTGCGAAAGATGAAAAGATTCGAATTGTCCAGGGTACTTTTTCGAGAAGCTATCAAAGATATCCAGGACATGGAAGACCAAAAATGTATTCTCGAACTCTCGCTAGATCTTGCCGAGTTTTTGAGTGCCCTAGATAGGGATTCCGAGGCTATTCATGTTCTCCTTGACGCTTTTATCGGACTATCCTGGTGGATAAATACCCCCGACGAGAATCAAAAGTTTTCGAAGCTTCTGGACTGTGTACAAAGAATACAGTCGAAGACTGAAATTGGCGAAGGTTTAGCTAGAGTGACCGCTATTATGTCGCGCATGAAATGGGTTCAAGCGCGGTGGATCGATGCACACAGTTATCATAATCTATGGGTCACGCTAGTGCAGCTTGGGAGCCACTACTTACAGTCAGAGAAACTTGAATTGGCGGATTTGTGTTTTGGATCTTCGCCCCCCTGTTACAACTCAACCACAAGTGCAATTATTCGGTTCAGGCTGGCACATTTTCGCAAAGAGCTCTTTGGGCATTATCACCGGCAAGACAAAAAACTTAAGAGTATTCGGCAGTTGCGTTTCGCTTTTCAACAATTACTCTCCCTTGGACCGGAAGATTTTGATGATATAGAAGAGGAGGATGAAGAAAGTCTAGTTGCGGTCCTGGAGCAATTATTGAACGAAAGTTGCCCCAAGAGTTTGACAGAAAGCCATAAAGAAGACTACTCGGTCACAATGCGTTCTTGGGAAAAGGCAAAAGTAGATTATGACAATCTTTCTAGCCATCGCATACAAACTCGAGCGTACCGGGCCGCTCGACACGAGTCAGTCCTTGACAACCAGACAGAATCTGTTTCCAATTGGCGTCAAGGTGCCACCAGTCTTTCAAGCAATGGCTCATCAGCATTTTCCAGAGGTAGCGCAAACTCCACGTTTGGTGTTACATACTCAGTGGGCTCAGCGTCTTCCATCGTCAGCAACTCGGCATTCATGGTCCCTTGAAAGAGATACAGTGCTCCATTCCATATGTGCGGGAGAATATCTGAGATCCCGGGAGTTTCTCATACTTTGCTTCAATGGGGAGTGTCATCAAGGTAGCTTGGTTCATACAAACCTACAAGAAAGAATCTTTTCAGGCGCTTAACCCTTCTCCTGATTTCTTCACTTCTTCCCTTTCGGATTGAACCCCTTCTTTTACAATCCCTTCCAAACCACACCACCTCCCAATTCCACTCCCCAATTTTCAACCAGTCCAAGAAACTCCTTATCCCTCATCAGATCTTTCTCTTTTACCCCAAACAGTCTTTCCAGAATCGGCGCAATATCGTGAGCAGCGCAAACTCTGTAATCTCCGCTCTCCGCCCTCCGCCCTCTTCTTCGTTCTCCTTTCCAGCCTCTCTTTCAAAGTCTCTTCTATGACCTCCACCAACGTTGCTGACCCATTGGTATCACCGACTTGAAGACTCTTCATCAACGCGGCCTCGGTGCATGAAAAATAGGGCAGGCCGATGTATGAGGGATCGATGACTGTTTTGAGTCGATCACGGGATTTGGTATTTGCTTGATAGTTCCGCAGGTCGAATATCAAGACGTGAATCTTGTACCAAATCTTTGGCATGTCTTTCAAATCTTGAATCGTAGTGATGATGGGCGGAAGCAAAAGATTCTCCAATTCTATCACTGCTCCTTGGACTCTTGCAGCGGCTTCATCCCGTTTATTGTCGCTCGAATCTAGCACTTCGATGTCATCTCCATGTGAACTTGAGCTTCTGTGTTGTTCTTCCATGATGTGTCGTGATCTGTATTGGAATTGATATTGTTTGACTTGAACTGCTAAGATGATGAGATGAAAGTGTTGGCTTGCAAAGGATGTTTGCTCTTCGACGAAGGGATGTTCTTACAAAGGAAGGAAGGAAGGAAGGAATGATTTATCATGGGCTTGGAACTGCAGCTCATATCAAAATAGGTGCCCTTTCCTCATTAGGATTCGCCGAATGCAGAAAGAGCAAGCTGCAGGCGATAACCGAACCCCCTATTCGAAACCATGGGGTCGATCACCAAAGCGGTTAGAGCCTCGGCTAATCAGCTACCCCACTCTCGACATCAAGCACTAGCTTCCTCTTCATCATTAGTAAGATATATTTCAATAATTTAAAACATATGCAGCCATGACCAAATCATCAAGTTCTTCGCAGGCTGATATTGTCGCCACACTGCAGGCTATCTTAGACTCAAGCATCGCTGCAGGAGTTCCCGGAATTTCGGCTTCAATCCGTACCTCCTCTCAAATTCTCTGGTCCTCTACTGCCGGTTTCTCGGATCTCTCAAACCAAATACCAATCAATGATACGCACGTCTTCGGTATCGGAAGTATAACTAAAGTCTTCATAACCATCGTGATTCTCCAACTTATCGAAAAAGACAAGCTCAATTTATCAGACACTATTTCATCCCTTCTGGCCGAGGAAGTGTTTCATGGTATTGGAAATGCAGAATCTGCTACCATTGGTGGACTTTTGCGTCACTCGGCAGGTGTAGAAAGCTGGGAAGATGATCCGAAATGGATTGTTGAAGGAAGAGGAAAGGACTTGGATCCTGAGCGAGTGTGGGGGAAACAGGATACTTTAGAATACATCCGCCACCCCTCTTCTTTAACACCGGGAGGTTTCTCATATGCGAATACGAACTTCTCGTTTTTAGGGCTGGTTATTGAGAAAATCACGGGCAAGTCAGCGGAGAGTGAGATAAGGAGAAGAATTCTCGCACCATTGGGGATGAAGGATACGTATTTAGAGGGGTTTGAGGATGGGATTGGTGGTGAGAAGGTGCCGAGACGCTATCATTTCGCGACCAAAGATTTTATAAAAGCTGCGGGAATCTGTCCTAGATTTCCACAGATGGAGTGGAATGGAAGCAATCTCATTGATGCTACAGGATCAAATACATCAGTCGAATGGGTAGCCGGTGGTATGCTATCCTCTCCACCAGATCTGCTGAAGCTTGCGATCGCCATTCGTGATGGAAAATTACTGAGTTCATCATCGATGAAGACTCTGCAAGATTGGAAGCTAGCAAGTAAAACCGCAGAGATAGGACATGGACTGTTTCGGTTCAAGAGCCCGTTGGGATATGGCAACTGGCTTGGCCATAACGGGAGTCTACTTGGTTTCACAGGATCGCTCTTCTGGGCAGAAGAAGGCGACTGCGCGGTTTGCGTTCTTGCAAACGTGGGGACCATGCATGCAGGTGATGTTCCTTCGAGTGCGGCACATGTTGCAATCAACACAGAATTCCTGGAATTAGCAAAGAAGCTTACAGCATCGGTAGAGGGCGACAAGCAATCAAATACTTGAACTATTATATTTCATTTATTTATGAAGTTCAAAGTATATAAAATATGTTTTGTTTCTAATAACAAGTATATAGATTCTAATTTTTTACTTTATAATACTTTTATATATAATAAGGAAAAGATGATTTTCTTAAGTTATAAAGACGAGTGTCTATTCAAACGAAGAGAGAAGATAGTCGCTACCTCTCTTCACCTGTTTTTAATGATATCAGAAGCCTTCTCAGCAATCGCATACATGGTCGCCTGCAAATGCGTCGCCGGAATCAAAGGTATAATAGAAGCGTCCACAACCGAGAGCTTCTTCACCCCATAAACCAACAATTGATCACTAACACATCCGCCTAGCGCTTCCGGCATCATCGCACATCCACCGGACGGATGAGCATATGTAGGGCCCAGGATACCTGTTTTAACAGACTGGTATATAATGTCCTCGTCGCTCTGATATTGTGCCCCTGGCAACAATTCAACAGGGTCATAAACGGAGAGCTCTTTCCGGGCCCAGTGCACGCGGTTCCAGCGCACGAGCTCGGATAGGATTTGACCATCGAGGGGGTTCATGAGCGCGTTCCATTGGACAACGGGCGGCGCTTGGGGGTCTGTTGTGTTGAGCGTGATGGTGCCGCGGGAAAGCGGCTTCTGCAGAGCGACGGTTGCGTGGCCCCAAGGCTGGATTGGGATTTCGCCGACCGCGGCATCGTCGCCGAGGAAGCGGTTGATGAGAATATCGCGTTGCTTCTTGAATCCAGCCAAGAGGGAAGGGGTGTTGTTATAACGGGCAGGGAGATACTGGGTAGGACTTTGCTGGGCAAGTGAGGAGGCGATGGCGCTGTATTTTGAGGAGAATCGCTGAAAGGATAAGAAAGCAAAAGCATTCCCACGGCCGAGAGAGTAGGGACCCTGGCGGTCTTGCTCATATTGTGCGTAGGCCGAGGCATTGAATGAGGCATTGGAGGTAATGGTAAGTGGATTTGGGAATGCGGTATTGGATAGGTTGTAAGTCATATATAACGGGTAGTGATCCTGAAAATTGGACCCCACTGACGGCGTGTCTTTTTTGACGGTGACATTAGCAGCAGTGAGAACATCTTTAGGGCCAATTCCACTGAGCCTGAATCCCGGAACCTCTGGTTAGTATTGCTTAAATCAAGTAAATTTACAGCCGAGAAATTGCTTGCGAGTCATATAGGCTCGAGAAATATTTAAAGACTAAATCTCTGCCAAGACAACCAACAACCTGAGAAAGTAGTCGTACGAGAAAATGGGCTTACATGAGTAGATGGGGTGTAAAGACACCGCCAGCCGCTAGGATAACTTCCTTGTTAGCATGGACCTGTGACACAGAGCCGTCGGCGCGAGAAACTATCTGTACACCAGCCGCAGTGAGATCTTCTAGAAGGATTTGATTGACTCGAGTCCCTGGAAGTAACGTAAGATTCGGTCTTGAGGAAACCGGAACGTAATACGTGAGATGAGCATTTGAGCGCGTAGCAGTGGCATTGTCAATGTCGTTAGGGCACCAGTAAGCACCCATGGGATTCACCATAGGATCTACTGGAAAAGTAACGTTCTCAGCGTAGAAGGAGTCGAAGATCGTTTTGTAGTCGGCGTACTGGTAGCTCGGAATAGAGGCTTGCACGGGCCCGTTTCCGTATGCAGATGCATCGTAGCTAATATTGAATTCTTTCGTCGTTGATTCTGATGGAGCTGTATAGTGGTTGCTTTTCTTAAAATACCGCTGTATTCCAGCCCAGCCCCAGCCCTCATTTCCAAGCTCTTCCCAGGCATCATAATCTGGGGCTGAGCCTCGATCGTACACCATACCATTAACAATGGACCCACCTCCTACAACATTACCAACGGGAACTAGGTAGGTTTCGTTGAGGAGATATGGCTCAGGAGCACTAGTAATGGAATATAAATCGTCTACATTAAGAACTGTTGCCAGGTACGGAATGTAGGTTGCAGGGCTATCATCCACATAACCATTTTCAATCACAAGTACCGACTCTGTAGTTAAGTAAGCTGCCCTGGATTCATTCTTTTATGAGAACACGTACTGGCTGGGTCCTCAGATAAGCGGTTGGCAACAACCAAACCCGTTAGACCTCCACCAACAATAATATAATCGTAAGTTTTGTTTTGGACTGCCGTGAAAGTAGTGTCTCGTGGGCGATTGGAGATAGCAGTAACTAAAGAAAAGAGATTGAGCAGTTGAAGGGCAGACTCAGAACGAAGTAAGAGTCTCATATTGAACGTTAGCTAGTCGAGAACCTTGAGAAGAGGTTTGAACAAATGTAAATTAGAGAAGGAGGAACGTCTCTGTCCCGATAGTTATACATATTGCGAGTAGCGTAGAGCGAATGGCAGGCTGCGCTGGAAGCATGCTAGCAGCTTGCATCATCCCCTCTTCTGAAGCCGGATTATCCGCAATTTTTTGTCGGTATTTAGGGATAAGATATCCCTCGTGCATATGCATCGCAGGAACCTGCCCAAGGGGGGATCAATGACCGGCTGAGCGGCTCCTCCAATTACGAATGCGAAAAAGCCCTGGCGATAGTGGGGTTGCTTCTGCTGGGACGCGCTATCCCTAGAGAACGCTTCTGGGGGCGACTTTTTACAGGGGCCTCTCGTTTGTGGGTAAGAGAGAAGACATTGAGGCTTTTCTGGAAGCATTTTTTGCCGACGGAGCACTGGATGATTGGAAATTTCGGCGAGGGTTGCTAGCGGCTCACGAAGTGGCGTAGTGGGTTTATCGAGGTTCGAGCAGAAGGGGAGGAAATGCGGCTGCCAGTCCATCGTACTTCGTAAGAGGCTCTGTCTCCACATCCTGGACCTCTTCCGGTCTGACCGCTAGTTGATTTCTTTCAACTTTCTAGAGGTGGAATCTCCACAGGGTTTTCTTCACTTGTAAAGGCGTTGCATGAAATATGCTCTCCTTGTTCGCTGCTATGCCATTGTTGTCATAGACTCGCGATTTTTGCATCCGCTGCAACCTCTTCAACGCAGACTTGATGGTATAATATAGAGAAGGGGCCATACCATTGATCGGCCCATACTACCTTGACCGAATCAATATTGATGAATACTCAGAGCGAATAGTGGAGAGACACTGATATTATTCAGAGATGCTAGCTTGAAAGGTGTCTCATTTCCATCGTTGCTAGCTCAGCTGGGAATGCGTACGAGCCTTTTTCTGCCCCGGTTCTACAGTTAAGTTCTTTGATCGTCTCCTGGCTTACAAGTACCGAGCGGTTCGTATACCTTAGGTAGAGTTGGTGGTCACTCTTGCTCTCTTCACCTTCCTGGTTTATTGCTGGAGGTAGCTGATTCATAAACTTTTGGGGCGTTCATTTGTGCTCTTCTCGGTAACACGGTGAGGACCCTCCCTGTAGCGGCGGGAGGGGGATCGGCCCTGCGGGAATTATTCCAGTTAATCCACAGCCCAACGTTTCCGCGGTTCCCCCCGTGTGCCGTGCATATGCAAGCGCTGCGGCGTCGACACTCGTTTCTTGGCCGCCGAAGTTGAATCCCTGGCTGCAACATAGTTCATGCTTTTTCCCCCTCCAACGAGATGCTGGCACGGTCATTGGTGCTCTGAAAACTCCGTGCCATCTCCCCAACGTCGCGCGGAAACCCTCCCTAGTTCCCCGAGGTCTGAGCGCCGGGAAAGCAAGCCCAAAGGAGGGCACGACGTATCTGCAGAGGCTGGGAACTGCGGGGGCTGTTCAGGGATCCTCGGTACGCTTACGAGACGATTCGTCATTTTCGCGCTGCTGCAAGTATTGCTGACAATGCTGAGGCAGTGAGCCTTGGAGGCACTGGGGAAGGGGCAGCACAGGGTCTCCCACGCGGTGAATGGACGGAGACCTCGGGGCTACAAGATTTCCATAGGCTCATAGCCAGAGAGGGCAAGATGAGCATGACTCGAATACAGGGCGGAGTAACCCGGGCCGCTAGCCCTCGGTTGGGAAACGTAGGTGTGGTAGATCTTCTCGACATTGACACTTGCGAATGCGGGCTCAGTTTCAGCGCCCGAATCACTCTACCTGCAAGGGAGACACCGACCCGACTCCGTGGAGAGCCTCTCGATTGGCCATCTGCCTGCCTCTCGGGAGGTGGACGGTAGATGTCTCACTCAACCCTCGCCCCGTTGGTGCAGGCATTGATCCCCGTCACAAAAGCAAACTTCTAAGATGCTGCATATACAACCATCGATCTGGGTGCTGAACATCTCTGAACATTCGTTTCACTTGATTGTTCAGAGGAACAGCCAGGAAGCCCTCCTTTCCCTTTTCTTGTCCACTTGATTAACATTCTAACTTTGGCTCCTCGGTCGTTGGTATTCAACTACAATCTGTTTATGCTTAGGGGCAGAACCATGGCTGGAGAAACTCTACCAGACCAGAAGTACCACATCATCGCCACGAACCTCATCATCACTCCCCTCGCAGCAATTTTCGTGGTATGGAGACTAGTTGTGAGATTCCGGATTAACCCGAAACTTGGGCTGAGCGAGTACTTGATGGTTGCTGGCGTGGTAAGTCATCTCAGATCCGTTTCGTCTCGTACATTGCCTTTGTACCTATGAATACTTACAAATGTTTCAGTTATTGAACTCTGCAGCCAACATAACAGCCATTCTCGGTGCCTACAACGGCCAAGGGAGACTGGATGAGGATCCATTCTTGACTCCCGCGCGAAGGATGACAGCCATGCATCTCATCTATGCCTCACAGTCTCTCAACGTATATGCCATCTTCATTGTGAAGCTGAGCATCTGCGCGTATCTCATGCCTCTTGCGTTCAGACGGGGTTTCCGAGCCGTTATATGGATGTCCGTTGTGGTTGTCGTAGTCTGCAATTTCATTATCCCCAGCACCAGCCATTTCGGCGAATGCAGGCCCATTGCAATGAACTGGAATCCAAAGGTTCAGGGGATATGCTGGCCGCTCAGTGTGAGGTTAGGGAGTGCATACGTACAGGCAGCGGCAAATATTGCTACAGATCTAGTTTATGCCGCCTCTCCCATGTTCTATCTCGGAGAAATCAACTTGCCACGACGGACAAAGTTGGGGATTAGGATTGTCTTCGTGCTTGCATTAGCGTAAGAAAAGTCCCAGGTCCAATTGTAAACATGGCTTGAGAAGTGAAAAATAACTGGACATGTTTAGGGGCACTTCACTGTCCGTTGTCAAGCTATGGGAACTCCACAAAGTCCTCAACCTCAAGCAAGATTTCCTCTACGGATCCATCGGCCTTAGCATATACTCGGCTGTGGAAGTCGGCATCACTATAGTCGTTGCCTGTCTCCCGCCTCTGCGCAAATTCTTCGATGCGGTTCTCCAAAAGTTGTTGCCAGAGAGCATTATGGGTCGAGCATCGAAGACCATGACCTTACCTAGCTTCGCTACCAACAACTATAATAGCAACAGCCAAACTAGAACTGACACCACGGCCTTTGGAGAATCTGAGAATGATGAGGGTGTTCAGGCTGAGGAAGAAAAGAAGAAACATGCTCAGATTGTGAAGACTACCCGGATAAGTGTTTCACACGAGGATTTCCACGTCAATATTAATGCAGATGGACAACAGCCCCATACTTGACGCCTTTGTATTGACGAAACGTTACAAAAGGGCTCGTTGGTGTGAGATTTACTGCAAGAAAGTCGAAGCTGTGCCCGGTATGAGTAACGGAACGGGGCAATCACCCACCTGTTGCTGTACTGGATGGTAGCCGTTTTTGGGCCAGCTGCCTAGTCCTGGATCGTACATTTCATTTGACTGAGTTGGAAATCCCATTCATCTCTTTCGAGGTCGATGTTGACAGCTTGTGTATTGGGAAGACAGGATGATGGTAAGGTTAGGGGAAAGGAGAAGAAGCATTTGTTAAGTGCATACAAGGACGTTGGATGAATCGCTCCGCCCATGCAGCATTTGGAACCAATGCAGTGGTTATTTACCGGCGTCCCAGTCGACCAGAGCATCTTCGAATCATACCGTTGAATGTGCTTCGACTGATATTGTAAGAGAAGGAGTAAAATTGCTAGCTTGATTATCCAGTCACGTATCTGGAACGCAACAGTGACAGATAGTTACTCCCTTTCCCATTCCTGACTGTTGGGAAGTCTCCAGAAACGGGTGGGCACTTGGTGGGAATGGATCATAGAGATATGCAAACATCTTTCATTACTCAGGTCTGTATAACACTTCCAACGCTTAAAGACTTTCGAGTTCTCTATCTAGCCAGTAATAGCAACATTTCTATGTCAATAGTCATCGTAAAATCATTATTTTCTATAAATTTAGCAGATAGGACGGATTTTCGGGGCTTGGGTGAGTTCACCTAGGTCTTCATCTCTTATCATATTTTGGGCATGATATGATGGAATTGCTTTACTCAAAAGGTAGAAAGACTCCCCATCCCCCACAAATCTAATGATGAAATACCCAAAGCAAGAGGCGTAACAAAGTATGTCGCCAATCTCTATATCAACAGCCGATATTCCGTAAAAAGAAGCTTCTAGCACAAAATATGCGGTATTTTCTATCAGAGTTCAATGCTCCCCATCCTGTTACAGATTTACCTCGTATAAATGTTGTGTTTATAGGATTTTTGGAGAAGTACATGCCACAAAATGCTGCCGTTCGATGGAATTCTTTAATATCGACTTCTGATAGAATCCGCATAAGATCCAACTGTATGCTCAAGTTTGTTCCTGATTCTTTAGGGAGATAGGAAAAAGATTCCCAGAATGGGCTTGCTGTCGAGACGACTGGGCTAATTTCTCTGATTCGAGTTATGCCCTGCATTCTTATCTCGACTGACATTTCTTTGCATTTTTGAGATAAATACAAAGACGAAGAAATGCAAGGCATCAAGTATTTTCCCCCGTTACGGTCCCAGAATGGCTCTCCAAGCAGGGATTTGATAGTTTCAGTAAAAGAGCAGTTAAAGCTCTGCCATGCGCCACAGCTAGGAACGTTTCTCTCTGACAAGGAATGACAACCGTGATAGTGGGCTTGTATAACATCGAGATATAGTTCCAGCGCTGATTTAGTGTAGTCTGGCACTATTTTGAGATCTTTGCACAAGCTCAAAAGTCCATACACTCTGTCGCGAACATCTTCGCACTGCGAGCTGCAAGTTGAACACAAAACGAATAGTTCTTCTGCAGTATAGCTTGGCAAGCGATGAGATGATTTCTGAATAATGTGGTACGTGGGCGTTGACACGCAAGCTGCCGCGGCATTCAAGGGTGAAATGCTGATGTTGATGTTGATATTTGCAATGCACTGCAAGCCAATCCAGAACTCTTCCCAGCCCAGAACTTTCGAGCCGCATAGGACGTCTATTAATGATGCAGACAATATCTCCTGAATGATCCATACTCTGCTCCAGTACGGCCGTCGACAAATCGACAGAAGGGCAGTTTCCACCTGATTTGAATTATATCGAGTGACATCGACGCCAGCCATGATCCAACTCTTAGCAATACTGTGGAGCATACCAAGATGCCCGTGAACACTGGCAAGTGCTTCGAAGGCCATATCGCTGTTGTCTCTCGCTCCTCCCAGCCATACTAAGACTTTCGTCGCTGCTCTGAAGACGCTGCTCATGATCGCTACTTGATGGCCGCGCTCAGAGTTGTCTTTCTGATTGATGCAAATTGCGTCTACCCACAAACATCGTGGGAAGTATTCGTAGGGAAGCTGTTTCAGGGCTTCAAATAGATTATTTCGGACCTCGAATGGAGTGTCGTTGACATAGATCAATGTCGACGGTGAAGGAGGACCCCACATATATGATAGAGCCTCATAGACGGGAACCTCTGCTTGGGTTTGTAGCTTTACTGTAGCTAGGCGACAGTGAATTGATTTGCTTCCGGAGCCGGGAACCAGAACCAGGAGGCGAATTTCGTCGTCTTCGAGCGGACTGTAAAGAATTGAACTGTTCTGAGAAGACATTATGCGCGGAGACTATTGATACTCAAGAGCTGATGGGTGGAAAAGACCGAAGCGTTTAGAAGGTATTCCAACTGGCCACAATACTCGATTGTAGTTTATTTGAAGTTTTAAGGTAGACACAATTAGTTCTACGCCGTCTGTCTTGACTCGTTGAGTGTTCAAAAGGCCGGGGAGTCGATAAGGCTGAGGTTGAAATTTCTCAGTTCAGGCGAGGTCAAACTGTAGACAGGGTTTGGATTGAAATCAAGATTAAGATGAACACGGTCTTAGTACGTTCTGAAAGATGATTTGATTCAACGTTCGGTCAAGCTCTTACGATGTGTTGATGCAGCGTCGGTAAGGTGCGGTGAAGGTGGCAGGACGGGAACTCAGGCAGCAGCCTGGCATGCAGGGCACGTGACACCGAGTGCTCTGGTACATCAGAATCACCCCACAGGCTTCGATTTCGGTGCAGTAGAATAGTGGCCCGTATTTTGTTGCTTTAAAAACGAGTTTGCAACCCTAGGGTTGAATGTCGGGCCTGAACTACCCCAATTAGGTAGTCCTCTAAATCGTGCCTTTACTAGGTTGGGAAAGTACTCTGTTGAGCATTTGAGGAAGAGAGGCTTGCACACTAGCTGAGCAGAAGTGCTGTTGAGAAGGTAATTTAGTAGAGTTTACGATTGAAAAATCTATATAATAACTAGACCTTAAGAGACTCGTCTATTCTGTGTCAAAGAAATTCGTAAATGCGTTATAAGGGCATAACCTCCGGGATTCAAAAAAAACCAAGAGGAAATCAACAGACGCACACTATTCAACAATTTCCTCAATCCTAGCTCCCTCAATCTGCAATCTTCGCCCCAAGTCCAAATTGGACCTATATGCACTCATCCCCAATGCTCTCCTGCCACTTGGGCCAATAGGACTTCCTCCACCCTGCTCTAATCCTCTATTGTACGCCCAGTGCAGTGCTTCTTGACTCTGCGCCATAGTCTTCCTTTCACCAATTAATCTCAGCCTTCTCCTATGCTCCGCTTCATTCTCATCGTTCCTCAACCTACTCATGCTCGCAGCTTGCATCAAAGCGTGCGCATCCTTCGCCTCCTTCAACCTCAGTCTGTCGTTTTCCTTTGCGATATTCGCAGCATGGATCCTCGCCTCGTGCGCTTGTCTTTGACGGAACGTCAACTCTTCTCGCTTTGCCTTAGCTTGTGCCGCTTCCTCCTCCAAGGCGAGCTTCCTGCGCGCCTCGGCAATTTCACGTTGTTCTTTCTCGATGCGGCGGCGTAGTTCCTCTTCCTCTTGCCTCTTGCGTCTTTCGGCTTCCTTGCGTTCATCTTCTGCCCTCACAATGTGTGGTGGTGCGTTTTCGTAGTCAGGCGGTTGAGGCCCTTTATTCTTCCAGTACCTATCGATGGCTTTGAAGTCTTTCAGAAGTTTGATCAGGCTTTGGGTTTGTGTTTTGTCCCCTCTGCATTTCCCTTTTTCGACATATTTTGTCGGTGAGTATGTGTATTCGCCATTAGTGAAGAGATTAAATTCCATATTGATATGTCTGAACTGGCCGCATTCCTGGACGAGGACAAAATTAGCAATTATTCTATTACGATATCAAGGACATTTAGGACGACTGCTAAAGAGCTATAACGAAGAGTTCAAAATAGCACAGAAAGTTCCAGCACCTACCAAGAAAACTTTGGCCATACGGTAAGGGTTCGAACTATCAAGAGCATGAAACAATAAAGAGCGTTGTCCTGCTTGCGGAAGCTGATCGTGGGTGAAAGCCTTACCCACAATTAAAGTTTCAATCGCTTTCTTCACCATCTTCTCCTTCTCTTGACTTGTTGCCTGAGTTCTCTTCAGGTGCTCTGGGGCATGAAGGCAGAGCTCGAACAGAGGGGGTCGGCCATCAAAGCGAACGCACGGGAAGTTCGGGTCATGTCCATGCATGAGAAGGAGTTTGATGGCATCGGCGTTGGCCATGCGAGCGGCGTCATGCAAGCTACCATCATTTGCGCTGGCTGATGCACCAAGCAATGCTTGCATGCTTGTCATATCATTCTTTTGAGTTGCTAGAACTAGTGGCGTTATGTCGTTTTCGTCGGGAAGATCAATGTCAATACCTTCCTCGATAAGGCACTGAACGATCCCATGACGACCATCGTCGATGGCGAGGTGGAGAAGTGGTACGGGATGATTTCTCAAATCAGCTGGATCATTTTGACTTAGTAAGGCTCTCTTCATGAAATAAAACATCAATTGCCTTATCCCGCAGTGGATAATAGTAAGAGATATCGTACTCACCACCTTGCCTAATGAGAAACTCCACCACACCATCTCCAATTTTCTTTCCTTGTACCAGCGACCAATATAGAGCCGTGTACCTACCATTCTCTGAAGACATAACTTGATCAATATGAAACCCTGCTTTCAAAGTCGCGGCGAGAATCTCCACATTATTCGGATAATTTTTGACGGAGAGGAAGACAGGTGGCTCGGGTATTACTGGATGCACAAAATCTGAGTATAACTCCTCGGCAGACAACTCCATAAATGACTCTATGACGGCGAGGGCATTTGCCTCTGGGAGCTTGCAAGCATAAGCGTAACGGAAAGCCATTGATACTGTTTCGGAAGTGGGTTTCATTTCGAGCATTCGCCTCACTAAAGCAACTTCCCCTCGTTCTGTAGCGATCTGCAGAGCTTCTCCATCTTTGTGATTAATACTCGCGCCGTATTGAAGTAACGTAACTTCAAAGTGCCTTGCATCTGGCAGGTTGTCCGTAACAGCTTTGATCAAAGCATCATCAACTGCAATGCCTCCTGCGCCTCGCTCAAGGAGAAGAGTGAGGATGGCAAATGCATCTCGTTTTCCCCAGAAAGATTCCGCTTTCATTAGGGCATCGAAAACCACAGATGGTGCTGAAGCATCCCTCGAATGCTCAAGCAAGAGAATCAGCAATATTTTGTTGAAGGCTTTGCCTGCTGTAACGAGAGGGCGATGGTTTTGGTAGTTTACTGAGGCATGGAATGATAGAAGGACCTTGATGGTCTGCATATCCGGGATTCGATCTTGCACAAGACCATCTAGCGCCGCGGCTACTTGAACATCAATCGGCATATTTGCCTGGAGGATCAGTCCAATCGCAAGATGTCGAGCTTTGGAATCCAACTTCAGAGCAGATTGGAATGTTCTCGATAAGACTACCGGTGAAGGTTGGTGTTGGCCCTGCAGCAGCATTTGAAGGAGCTCAAGATTCCCGGAGCGTGCAGAAATATCCAGAGCTTCGCCCCCATGTGCATTAACTGATGCGCCATACTCCAGGAAAAGTTTTACCATAGGCAAGCCTTCTTGGCCGTTCTTCGTTCCATTCACTAATGCAGCATCGAGTGCTGGCCCTTGCAGTCCAGCGTCAAGTATGAGTTGGATGAGCTTCTTTTTCTTTAAAGGGGGCGAAGAAAGCGATATGATAACTTCAAAAGCCGGAACCAGACTGGCATTCATAGGTTGTTGAATCTCTCCCCCAACCAATAACTCTAGTATTCCAATATTCTCGCACCGGGCTGCTGTAGTTATGGAAGCTCCTCCCTTGAAGTCAACGGAAGCTCCCTTTTCTAAGAACATTCTGCACAGTTCATCCTTCTGGATCGTGACGGCAACTAACAGAGCCTTTGAACAGGAATCTTGCGTTGGACCTGCTCCAACAAGAATGTTACAGTACTTCGATTGATCACGTGGATTTCGCAGTCTTAGTGCAGCTTCGAATGCGCGGTCAAAAGTACGCTCGTTGGGATGTTTCTCCAGCATAAGCTTCAGATGCGCCTGGTAGTTGTTGGCGATGGTAAGACATAGTGCATGGCCTTCCTCAAAGTCAACTGATGCGCTCTGAAGGATCAGCTTGAGGAACGAAAGGTTCTGATTCTCAGTCGTAATAGCTATGGCGAGGCCTTTGCTGACCTCGTCGCCTGTTGCGCCAGCATGGATCAGCTTTTGACAGACTTCAAATCGCTTGGTTGAATCAAGCTGAGCCAGAGCTGAGGCGAAAGCTTGATTAAGAGATGGAGCATGGGGCCGTCGATCAAGGAGCATGTCCAACACATGCATATCAAACAGCTTGGTTGCTCGGAATATCGCTTCCCCTTTGCAGTGATTGACATCTGCACCTTTTTCAAGAAGCATTCGAGTGAGTCGGCGGCGTATTTCTGTGTCCCGAAAGGCGACGGCCTCGGGTAGAGCTTCTGATAATGCAAGCACTGGAGGATCTCCGTCAAGTAACATGTTCAACAATGTCTCGTCTCCAGCAGCGGCAGCAGCACCGATCGTTTGACTTCCATCCGCACCTTTCGAGATCAATATGCGTATCATTTGGTCTTCATGGGTGGTTTTCCTGTTGTTCATTGCATTGCGGCTGCGGAATGCAATCTCCAGTGCATTATTCAAACCCGTTTGGTCGGAATTCTTGGATAGAAGTTGAACAACTTCGATATTGCCAGCTCGTGCGGCTATCTCAATTAGCCCACTTCGTTCCTCATGGCGCTTCCTGAGGATAGTTCCAAGATTTCTCTTTGGGGGAACAAAATTGATATTTCCATGTTCTGCTTGAAATTGGTCCAGAAGAACTTCGACAACTCCTAGCCCGGCCCTCTCTTGCCCATTGACCACCGCCAAGAGAGCACGATAGATCTCTCTCTGATTAAACTTTGTCTTTTTGGTCTTTGACATCATCATCCGCGAGATTGAAGATTTTTTCTCGATTTTCTCCTCTTTGTTTCGGCTGAGGATTGCTTGGGCTCTTTTTTCGTCGTCAGGGTTGCGAAAGCTGTCTCGCCTTCTACTGGTTTCGAAAGAAAGCGGCTCCTGAATAATGCTTGGTGGATAGGTAGTGTTAGTATCGTTAACTGGCGAGATGTACTCTTCGTTCGGTGTAGATTTCCATTGCTTGATATTTGGTGAATTCATAGGGCTGGCATCGATGTTGTGCGGTATTGGACTGCGTTCATCAACCCGCCTGTGGGGCAATCGCCTGTCATTCAATGCATATCCAGGAGTGACATCTTGAATAGATGAAACACATTCATTATCTTGCCTGGGTGAAAATTTTCTGATGCTGGGTGTTTGTGTAGGGCCGGCATCGATGTCGCCTGATATCGTGCTATCCTCCTCGCCTCGCCTGTGGGACCATCGCTTAGAATTTGATGCGGATCCAGAAGTAATATCTTGAACTGGTAGAACATATTCATTGTCTGGTCTTGATGAAAACAGCCTGATGCTTGGTGTGTGTATAGGATTAAGGTCAACATTGCGTCTCGAGTTTTGCTCTACACCCCGTCTATGAAACTTGGGTATGGGGTTTGGTGTATACACTCGCTTGACATCGTGGACTGAGGAGTCATCTTCTTCGTACGCACTTGGTGTATATGCTCGATTGATGTGGGGAGGTGACGGATTGTACTCCTCGCAGGGTCTCGATGACCATTGCCTGGCATATAGTATGTCTACCGAGTCGGATTCGTGATCATCCAGATCGTAGACTTCTTCTTCCCCCACTTGCCAGCTTTGCTTGTAGCTTCGTCGGTGTGTGGTATTGGCACCGCCAGCCAGCGGACGGAGTCCTCGCTCCATGGTCGAGATTAACTTGCGTCGACTACAGCCTCGTCGGCATTTGATAATTCTCGATAACTGGGGAGGAACTCCTCGGGCTTGGTGACTTCGGTGTTAATATGATAACCTCAATGAGACATGTATTGTTCTCCGTACACTTCGGGGAGCAGGGGAATGGATCAGAATGGATATAGGAGAAATTGATTTCTCCCTCGCGATAAATCCTCCAAGCCACAACGCCGTGTGTGACTTACACGGGCTGTCTATACCAGTCTGAGGCGAAACGAGATGGTGACACAGCCTTAGTGGTGATGAAAAGACGAGCTGCTGCTAATGACGAGAGTACCCATACTGAACAAGAATAAGAAATTTTAGCGAATAAACAAGCTTAAATGCGCCTTGCAAGCTAACTATTTATCAGGAGCAAGTGCAACAGAAGTACTCGGGGTCCAACATCCAAATTTGGGACTGCAATATGAAATGCGCCTCATAGGTGTGGGTGACATGGCTTGATACAGGAGAAGTGAGACAGCGAGCGCCTATGTATGCATGTGGAGACAGATTCGGGAAAGCCTGACCAGCGTGCGTCGCGATTGGAATGTGGAATTGAACTATTTAGAGAGAGCGGCTTGCGAAACATGCTTGCATTGCAGCTCAAGTGTTATTGGGGCTCTGCATGCAGGGTGATGATGCACGTTTTGAACGCCTCAAAGGCTAAGCGACGTTCGCAGGCAACCCAGCACGTCTTGACATTACCGCTTCCTCAAGAGACTGCTGTGCCGGAAACACTCTCATGGACGCTTCCCCGATCTCAGATATTCGCACAGGCGTAGTTTCTATCATCCGGGAGTTTGCAGGGGCGCACGAGCTATTCCAAAGGTGGAGGAAAGGAGCTGCCGGAAAGAAGGCTGTGGGACAAGAAGAGTGTGAAACATCACTCTACGAAGGAAAAACAACGATAGAAGGGACGTTCAAGCACTTTTCTCTCCGACCTGGAGCAATATTCGACACTGGTGATAGTAAAATTTACCCACAGGCAGTAGCTGGAGACGCGCTGATACCGTGACCAGAAGCATCTCTAGACAGCATAATCAGCATTCAAAAGACATTCCACAACGCCGTCGCCAAAGTTTTGACAAGTGCTGCGGCCGAGAAGAGAGGAAGCAACGCCAAACTCGAGCCAATTGTACTTCGAATAGCTTCAGAGGCAACCAGGAAAGCCACGATCCTGGCCATGGACGAGCTTTCAAACCGAATCTTAGCTGAGGCTGCTGGCTCCTTTCGAGCGATAGATCCAGGAGATGTTTTACCTCCTATGCCACTTCGGCCTGTACGACCTCCCCGACCACACGGAGCAAGTTCAAACTTAAGCCAGGCCTCGCTTGGACGCACTCCGGCAGGAGGTGCACCTTTGAGTCAACCGTCGTTAAATCCTCAGACCAGTCACACTGGATTTGATAGTACGCTCCACGGGAATGGAAGTGCTAGTTCGAGTCAAACATCTTTGAGAGTGCCTCTCGCCTCGAGCCCTGAAAGGAACACGATATACTCGCCGGCTGCCGGCTGGAAAATGCCCACATTTCAAGGTACAGAAGACTCAAGTACTGCATCGTTTAAATCCAGCTCCTCCAGATCCGCATTAGACCGGTGGTTCCCTCCAAAACCAGTTCGCCCATATCATGACATAGCCCCTCTCGCGCCAACACCACCTGTGGTGCCGAGCTTCAAATGCGATGAAGATTCATGGGACGTCTTGAAAGAGGGAGAAGCTACTGTGCAGAGATCCTGGGCTGCCGCAAATAACACAAACGATGGCGAAAGGTCACGATCGTATCCTCACTCTGCGCCTCTGCTCCAGGGTCCATGGGCAAGCATATGGGAAGACGAGCCTGACCCTCGCCCAAGAACGCCTCTTTTGTATGAGAGAGAGGCAACACCTCCGACACCAGAAGAAGTCAGTCCATCGCTACTTATCAGTCCTCCACTGGCTCAACATAGGCCTGCTTCAGCGCAACCTGGGAAGAGAATCCGTAGCGAGCCGATGTTACAGTTTTCGACTCCAGTTCCGCGAGTTAGGAGAAATGTGAGTGGACCGTCAGATGCACGTGGATAACAGTCAGCTTTGGTTATGTAGAATATAGAGGACGCTGCCGCTGAGTATGGTTATAGGCTCGAGTAAGTGATGTATAGACAGAAGATAAAGAAGAAGAGAAATTAGAGAACATAATTCCTATCTGAATAGCTACTTGAAGAGCAACTTAGTCTAAATGGGAAGCGATGAGGATACTGGGAATTTTGCATGAAGGTTCCATAGCCTTGCTGAACTGCTCAATTTCGTCGACTGAGACCATAATTTAGCAGAAGAGGAGACAAAACCACTGGCTATCCTATGAATGCAGCTATCTTGAC
This sequence comes from Stipitochalara longipes BDJ, assembly GCA_009732865.1. Lineage (NCBI taxonomy): Eukaryota > Fungi > Ascomycota > Leotiomycetes > Helotiales > Hamatocanthoscyphaceae > Stipitochalara > Stipitochalara longipes. The sequence goes on along the minus strand of ML769329.1, from coordinate 2,702,980 downwards.
ATGTTCTTGAGGATGGATCACTCGAAAGAAAGTGAGGGAAAACGATTCGGAGCTTAATACAGGATGGGAGGAGCATAATTGTACTCCTAAGTGTAGTATAAGTTCGTCACCGCTTCTATGGGATCGCCAGCAAGCCTGCCGAACTCATAAACATCCGCGAGCAACTTCTTGTAGGCAGCTCGAAGTCAATTTAAAGATTTTGTGGAAATAGGGGAGAAGTGCTAAGAATAGCATATTCTCCAGCCTCGCTAATGCACCAACACATACAAGGCTCTGAACAATGCATCACACTTCCCTCACTTGAAAATCGAAACCGTATCCCATATGGCTTTCACAAATCCCTATTATTCGTCAGATTTGTTCGACTTAGACTGAGCAACTCGTATTTTGTTCACTAGCTCCTGCAATACAACGATTCGCGATGGCCGAGCCGGTCACAATCCTCGCGATCGTCAACGGGAGCGTCGGTCTTGCCATCAAGATTGGGACTGTCGCCAACAAACTCTATACCTTATCCCGGCGGTTGAAGTACGCTGAGCTGACGCTTCAATCGCTGGCCTCGGAATGCGAGATGATGCAGGCAGCATGGGTTGGCATCCAGGCATGGGTTCGACAGCAGCGTACCCACCTTGAGGAGGAGCAGCAAGCCTTGCTGGATCGAATCAAGAAGTCGTTGCTGTTTGGTACCATAGTATTGACTGCGCTGGAAGGAGATTTGGATCAATTCCTAAACGAACCGCAAGGTTCAGGCCTCCTTAGAAGAAACAAGATTGTGTGGAATGAAGCAAGTTTTGAGAGGCATCAAAATCGGATACGAGGTCAAGTTGCTGCTATGACACTATTGCTACAAGTCATAAAGCTGTAAGTCGATAATTCGTGTAAAAGTAAGTTTGCTAATGAAAAAGACCTTCCACGGCAGAACAGGCAGATCTACTTGCGAGAGAAGACGGGGTTCTAAGGAACAGTGACGAGACGGCTTGGACGATCGTCGATTCTTCTGCGTCATACTCCATAAGACATCCTCATAGCCGGTTAAGTATCGATAGCACCGAGACAGTCTATGTCAGATTCGATTTCGAGCCTGAGCTGCTGTCAAGTCGCACATATGGGAGGAGGTATAAGTATCTTGCCAAACAATTAGCAAGACGAGGGAAAGAGGTACTTCAAGTTGCTCGTGCAGACTTGTTCATTCGTGAACGAGGAGGGAAAGGAGATGAAGATGGAGTATCCGTTTTGAGTGTCTCCCGGTATGATGTCCTTCTGAGAGATAGCCCTTCTTCCATGAATGCTGAACTAAAGCAGTCTACTAGGCATGGAGACTCATATTCAGGATTTCAAGATAATCTTAATCTTGCAAGCAACGTTCGTCGATTTGACAGGAAGGTCGTGCCAGGGCTACCCCGAGCCCCGATTTTCAAGAGACAGCAGTCGGAGCTTCGGGATAGATTGGAACCTGTGAATCTAGCTCCAATGGAACGACGTGCGATTTCTGTTGATCGTAGAAGGCGAATAGTTCAGAGCGAAAATATGATTCCCAATTCGGAAGACGAGCAAATCCGGGGAAGAAGCCTCACACGCCGTGGCAGGTCCGAGATAGTAATTAGAGAACCGACCCCATTTTTAATACACAAAGAGTCACTTCGGAGACGTTCATGGTCATCGACATACATATCTCATCGTTCTCTGTCGATATGACTCGAACGACAATCTTTTCTCTGTTTGCAATGGGGATGTTTTGAACAAAAGTTTTGGATTGTAACTATTTCGTTCTTCGCCGGAGATGAAAGGTTTCCGTTGAGCAAGTACGATGCTCGGGTGTTCTCACTTGTGCTTCTGTTTTTGGTACATACGATATGATGGGTATCGCACGATAATGTAGACGATCGTGGCCGGGATCCGGCAGCATATCAACTGCTTCTTCAAGGGGGATGAAATTTGTAGCACTGTACAGGACGTTCGGCTTACAGCAGCATCGGTCAATTCTGGGCGAGGCATGTTTTCGGAACAAGGATATCGTTGGGAAGGTCCTGGCTCTTACCGTCTCCAAGGCAGAACCAGTCGACGGAACATATGCAGTCAAAAGTATGAGAATGTGGCTCACGGGTGATATAACTTCTACATATTGTTGGTTCTGCATACCACTAATGCCGAGTGGGCTTGGTACCCGTTTCGCAGGTCGCCTAGGACAGTGATGCTGGTCTGGGTTGTTGAGTTAAGTTGAATAAAATGAGGTTGGAAAAGGTTGTTGAGCTTGCCGAGGCTTCCATGAATCCATTTGAATCGGATTCGTTCATGTAAACATATTGTCAGTAAGTCCATCAACTCGATATTTATACATGGAATCGAATCAAAACTGCATCTCATGAGTGTACAGAAGATTGCTCGAAGAATGAAACAACCGCGAAAATATCACGCGGCACCATACAAGGAGGAAAGGCAGCAGAAGCCTCTTTCTGTCATAGAATACAATGCTATAGCTGTAGTACAGTGGATAGTTCCTTTTACAATTACCATGTCGATTACTTTTTGGTCTTATCCTCATAACCCTCTGTGACATTCAGTCCTAGACCTTCCGAATCCAGATACAGCTTGTTTCTTCCACCAGCCTCTTGTAAGATCTGGGCAATGGCTCTCGCGTTCTCGATTCTCTTCAGATCAACATATGATCGACTCTTCTTGATGGCGTCTCCAATCAACTCGGCGGATCTGGCTTCACCCTGTGCTCGGACAACCATAGCTTGCTTCTCTTGACGGGCTTTGTCAACGACGAATGCGGCTCTTTGGGCTTCTTGTTGTGCAACTTGCTTGGCTTCGACGGCGGCTGTGAACTCGGGGGAGAAGGCAAGGTGCTACAATTCAAGGTCAGTGGTTGATACGTGCATTTGGGCGGTTCTCATACCGTCAGAGAAACATCATCAAGCATGATGTTGAATCTTGCTGCACGCTTCGACAGGTTCTCCCTGACCAATCTCGCCACATTCTCTCTCTGTGTGATCAATTGGCTTGCATTGAACTGAGCAACCACACTCTTCAGAACCTCGTTGACAATTGACGGCAGAACCCTCTCATCATAATCCGTTCCTAGCGTTCGGTATATTTGTGGAAGGGCGTCGATTCGAGGTCTGGAGAGAACACGGCAAGTGATGTTGACCATTTGTAAATCCTTGGTACCGGTAAGAGAAGCAACATTACGTGGCTTAGCTCGGACATCGTAGTCTATTGGCGTCTCGAACCATGGGATCTTGAGATGTGTGCCTGTGAGAGTGAAGTTAGTCGCCATCCGAAGTTCAGCTGCCCTTGACGTTGCCATGCGAACCTTCAGCATAAATTTCCTTGCTCACGCCACCTATTCTCGTATATTTGATAGCTCTGTGACCACCATCGACGTTGAAAAGAGAATTATTGGCTGCCACAGCAAGTCCTCCGAGGAGTAAGAGACCGCCGACAGCTCCGCCCAGTCCTTTCGGAGATGGTCCTCCACTACCCCTTCCGCCCTGCATAGCCATCCTCTGCAGCTTCTGCCATGCTTCCTGTGGGTTCGACATCTTGTCAGATATCAACCGAGAGTCACTTTGATGCGTGGTCGAGTTGATGTTGTTGAAGGTGGCACAAGAAAAGTCCTTGCCGAATGGTTATTAGTGTATCCTACTTCGGGCTTAGCGCAGGTACCTTCTCCAGCTTTTAGCAGCAGTCAAATTCAGACCTCACATGCCTTGCTTCATCACTTCATCCCAAACAACACCATCACCAACACCCCCTCGAGAAGAAGAATACGCATGTGGAGCTGTGCTGGGCTTTTGAGAAAGATGCAAACAGGACTAGAATAGCCAGAAACACTTTTCCAAAGACTTCTGTGCCATTTCTTCCCATACTGAATGGTGCCAAGTGAATCCATCGACCTTCACATTCCTGAAGAGCCTGCTTTCGCAGGCGCCCAGTGAACTTTGATTTCCTTCTCTCTATTCAGAATTCTGAAGGCATCGCTACGATGTCGAAACCGCCTTCTAAGTCGGTGTTCGTTGGGAACATTCCTTATGGTAAGTGCGAAGGTGAATCTTGATCGCGCAGAAGCTCACAATATCTAGGCCTTACAGAAGAGCAAATTATACGGATATTCAGTAGCGCGGGAAAGGTCTTGAACTTTCGATTGGTATATGATCGGGAGACGGGTCGACCAAAGGGCTTCGGATTCGTAGAGTTTCCAGATTCAGGTACGCAGCCTTCTTTTTTGCTGTCGCGTGCGCAAATCTATGATAGCTAACCTCTGCCTCCAACAATAGATTCTGCTTCCTCTGCAGTGCGAAATCTCAACGACTACGAAATCATGAACCGCAAATTACGCGTCGACTTCTCGAATGATGGAGGCGAGGATGATACTGTGAGCACCCTTCCGGCTGCTAGCTTGCATACCTAACACTCTTCCAGGCTGCACCCACAACATATCAACCCCCGCCAATGCCTTCCAACGGCGTGCCCATCCCACCTCCTCACAATCCAAACTCGTCGATCCCCCCTCTTCCTCTCGGCGTCGACCTCCCGCCTGGCTTAACCTGCCCCGATGCCATCTCCCGTACTCTCAATACCCTCCCTCCCGCACAACTCCTCGACGTCCTCTCACAAATGAAAACCCTCGCAACAACCGACGCCGCAAAGGCTACCGAACTCTTACATCAAGCTCCTCAATTGTCATACGCCATCTTCCAAGCTCTCCTCCTTATGGGTCTCGTCTCAACTGAAGCCCTTGGCTCAGTCGTTGAAGCAGCTTCCCAGCCTCCGCCAATGCAAACCCCGCAACAACAACAACCAGTTTACCAAGTCCCACCACCAAGCAATTATCCTCCTGGATTCCCACCTCCACCTCCACACATGAGTGGTCAACTGGGCATGCAGATGGGCACACCACCCCAAGGCCAAGGCTTATATCCTCCTCCACCTCCGCCGCCGCAGAGAGCCCCGCCCCCACAACAGCAGCAACAACAGCAGGCTTTGCCGGATACAGATGCATTGATGCAACAGGTTCTAGCAATGCCGCAAGAAGTTATTGACCAGCTGCCTCCCGGAGACAGGGCGCAGATTATGGCTTTGAGGGCGAGCTATGGAAGATAATCCGGGGTGGCTGATCATTTCTGACGCTACATTAAGCAGTTTATGCTTAACACATCCTGCGAAATGGAAAGACGGAAGATGGTAGAGAGGATATAGACGCCAAACGTCATATTGTCTCCCAGGCAAAAGGCGTTCTTTCCCGGCTGTATTTTGTAAGATTGGGTTGGCGTATAGAAAAGCAACTAGGCAGGCAATGCAAGAATTTCAAATCAAAATCAAGGCCAAATCATACATATTTCTCGATTCATTCATGATACCTAACGCCAGTCACCTCCTTACTGCAGGTAGCTTAGTCTGAGTATTTGAATATGCTTTGACTCACATAAGCCCAATGCGACAAAACAACTCAGACAAAGGTAATTTGAGCGGCCAGCATTCCAACTCCGCCTTGTAACGATCGATATTAAACAATCTCTGGTCTCAAAAGAGGAGGACGAAGACGAAGACGAAGACGATTTTGATCACCTGACCTTGAAAAGCGGTCGGCCGGAGTGGCGTTGAAATTCTGCCGGCAGAAAAGAACCCGATTCAGGAAGGTCAAAATTCTTCATTTTTGGGATGAAATGACAGAACATCCCGAACGTTTCTCTCATGATCACATCCAATTCGTAAGTCGTCCATGTTCAAATACCCACACTATTTCCCTTTCAATTGAGTTATTTTCTTAGCCTGTCAAGGGCTCAAACACTCCAGTATTTCAGCGCTCCATAAGCTAACACGCGAAAGCACCCCACCATGGACCGCACAATAGGACTCCTCGGCGGCGGTCAGCTAGGGCAAATGCTCTGCGAAGCGGCGAATCCGCTCGGAATCAAGATCATCATCCTAGATGCCGAGAACTCTCCAGCGAAGCAAGTCAATGCGAAGAACGCGCACATCAACGGGTCCTTCATCGATGAGGAGAAGATCCTCGAGCTAGCACGGAAAGTGGATGTCTTGACGGTAGAAATCGAGCATGTGAACACGCATGTGCTTGAGAAAATTGCGACGGAGGGTGTTGAGTTCATTGGGCAAGATGGAAAGAAAGCTATAAAGACAGTCGAAGTACAGCCGAGCTGGAAGACGATACGCACCATCCAGGACAAGTTCTTGCAGAAGAAGCATTTTATTTCGAATTCCGTGTCGACGGTCCCATCGAAGGAGGTGGAGTCGAATCCTGGTGCTCTGCATGCTGTGGGGTTGGAATATGGATATCCGTTTATGCTGAAGGCGAAGAAGGATGCCTATGATGGACGCGGTAACTTTGCCGTCAAATTTCCCCACGATATAGCAGAGGCCCTGGACGTATTGAAGGGCCGAGAGCTGTATGCGGAAAAGTGGGCGAATTTCACCATGGAGCTTGCAGTTATGGTTGTGAAGACGGAGGATGGAACCTCAATCGACGGGAAGGCTACAGTTGCTTACCCAGCCGTGGAGACTATACATGAGGATAGCATTTGCAAATTGGTCTATCTTCCTCCGCGACGTGTTTCGAAGAAGATACAGCGAGAAGCACAAGACTTGGCAAGGAAAGCAGTTGGAAGCCTCTGGGGCAAGGGCGTCTTTGGAGTGGAGATGTTTCTTATGGACACAGGTAAATCCCTTACTATTACGGTTTTGATTATTACTCATTGGCCATGTAGGAGCTCTTGTGGTTAATGAAATTGCCCCTCGTCCACATAATTCGGGTCACTATACCATCGAAGCGTGCCCAACATTCTCACAGTACAAGTCGCAACTGTTGTCGATTCTGGGAATCATGCCATCATTTCCGAACGCCACTATACCTGCTATGTTCCCTGCAACTATAATGCTGAACATCCTTGGTGGTGCTTCGAAGGATTCTCATAAGGAGCTTACGGCGCGTGCCATTGCGACTCCTAATGCTGCGTTACACATGTATGGCAAGGAGTCAAAACCAGCAAGGAAGATTGGGCATATCACGATTGTTGCCAGTTCGATGTCTGAAGGTATGCCTTTCTTCCCCCAGGCTGTCATATTATTCCAATATTCGATGATCTTCGATATCTAACGGGCCCGGATCCGCAATGTTCCAAAGTATCACCAATATAGGACAATGGTACTGACATTCCCTTAGGCGAACACCTAATATCACCTCTTATTCAACTCGTAGATAATATGCGAGCCTCGCGGAAGAACCTGCCCACATCCACAATCTCTCACCCGCCCGCACTACTCCCTCAACCCCTCGTTGCTGTGACAATGGGCTCTGACTCCGACCTCCCCGTTCTAAAACCCGGACTCGAGCTCCTCACCACACTCGGCATCCCATTCCACGTCACCATCACCTCTGCACACCGCACACCACTCCGCATGACGGAATTTGCCTCTTCAGCTGTCGCCAACGGCTTTAAAGTAATCATTGCCGCAGCTGGCGGGGCTGCACATCTACCAGGCATGATCGCTGCCTCAACGCCGTTGCCGGTCATCGGCGTTCCGGTGAAGGGCAGCACGTTAGACGGAATGGATAGTCTTTTGAGTATTGTACAGATGCCAAGAGGCGTGCCTGTTGCTACTGTGGCCATAAACAACTCGGTGAGTTTTATCCCTGCTCCAAAAAAAATATGAGGCGAGAAACTGACTTGAGGAGATCAATGCCGCACTATTAGCTGCAAGAATCCTTGGGGCAAGCGACGATGTGATTCGAGAGAAGCTGGAGAAATACGCCAGCGATATGGGTGAAGAGGTCGTTGGGAAGGCGGGACGGTTAGAGGAGGTAGGATTCAAGGCATACTGAGGTACTAATTCGGATTAGATAACTAAATTCCATCACCTTTTTTCAGATTAATTACTTCATAAACTTGTCCTTGATCTCTGATGTTTCGAGCAGACTGAACCACGTCCCGAGTTTTGAGCGACATTATAGATGTCTAGCTGCTGATGAAGCAGAGCATGAGTTCAATGTTCTCCCCAAACTTAATAAAACTAAGATCCAGAATTCATTCTCCAGTTCCTGATGTTTATTGTTTTATTTTACAGCACCCACGCATCAGGCAAAAGAAAGTGACTATCTTTCGGAGCTCCAATTCTGGCAGAGGTGCTTTGTGTAACGGGCAGAACTGAAAAGAGGTCACCGCCTGTAAGGAGCTCCAACTTCATTTCACGAAAATTCGTGCTTCTCTCTACCAATTCAACTCCCACATCTGCTCAATTTGACTGCAATCTAGCAAGTTGGAACTCGAGGTGGTTTATGCTTGATTGGGTGTGCAAGATCTCGTAAGTTTGTTTCCTTTGGAATCATTGCTTCGATCCATAGACATGTTCCTCACTAAGTGTCTGCTAATTTCACCAAGGAATTACTTAGATCTTGAGTAGGTCTCCTTCAATAAGCAGACTACTACTCCTCATCTCCACAATACTCCGAAGACACTAGCCTCAGACAATACTTATAGCTTTCAACTTTGAACAGCTAGCCCACTATCATGCCCCATTCTTCGTACCTCACAGTGAAAGAAGTAGCTACAGCAAATCCGGAAAGAGGGAGGCCCCATGAGCATTGCGTTGAAACTTGATGGTCTTAGTAGCAAGAGACTAGACGATCTTAGAGCTCAGTGCTTCATCCCCAGCCGGGCATTGGCTCGTCGACACGACCCAGTGGAATACATCATTCTCATGCATAGACTTCCCGCCTCGAAGCGCCCACTCTTCGAAGAGATTCTTGTATCATTAGCTTCTATTCGACAGTCCTATCAATTAGCAATTGGGAGGCCTTTCATTACAAAAGGCATATCACATCCCTCGGTGTCTTTTGATATTGAATCACAAGAAACTCTTCAAATCCATAAGAAATTGTCGAAATCTTTCAAAGAAGTTCCTCCTATTCAACTTTCCCCATATTATGAACGCAAATTTCGTCCAAAGTTTACGGTTGACAGCAAGTTGACTCTAGAGGAAGCAGAGCAAACTCTTGAGAAATCTTTGCAAAGATACAAGGAGGGAATCGAGAGTGTGACTGGTATTGGCCTCGCTTTTCGCTTGCACCCACCCTTTCGCCGAGGCCAACGCAAATACGACCCAGCCTTTATGTTTGCGGATTGGACAGTTTTTCCGTTTCCTCGATTAACAACTCACTGTTCTTAATGAAGGATGTGCAATGGTAGTCTCAGCAAAATATTTTCAAATACCGTAATTGGTGCAATTCTGTCTGCTTCAGCTTTTTTGTCGACCCAAAAGTTATTATCCAGCCAAGGCAGACGTTCTTGATCAGCACCACTAACAACACAACATCACATCCCGAGGACGGGCACCAATTATGGACATTATCGCCGTTGACAACATTCAGCCAGGCGGACTGCGCGTTAGATTCTACCGCAGAATCTCATCTGATCACCAAGTACCGGAGAGCAACGCGCGGCTGCTAGACAACCACGTCAGAACATTACTCCAGCGCTTATGGATCGGATCAGTCACACACCAGCTTTGACGCCTTACAGAAGCATTTCTGTTTGGTCGATGGAAGTACAGGCTTGCGTCCTCCAAGCCCCAATCAAGCTGCAGTTGATGGGCATCAACTTCGCCTCTCCAACGGAGAGCAGAGTCTGCCGAATTTGCAAATGTAGGGCCCCAAGAACTCAAGGATCTTGATTTCATGCCCAACTTCGGTTCTGGAACAGCGGAACTAGCGGTTGTATTGCGCCGAAAGAGGGGCTGAGATACACTATTCGAGCGAGCTCTCTACAATTCCCATATTTTGGCTGATCACCCCTATCATTAAGTCAGACACTTCAATCTGTTTGGTTCATAGAATTTTAATTTACTTAAGTGAAAGGAGGCAGGGAATGGGAAAGGTTTTTCTTCCAAGTATTAGTCACTCGTTATAATTGAAAATTAATACCGTATCACAAAGCCACTTCAGCTTCCAAGTGAAAGTTCTCTCAAAGCTGCAACTCTGGCAAGTTCATGAATCCTCTTTTGATTTTACTTTTCTGCAATAACTTCTACTCTACTTACAAAACACAGTTACTAATTTCTTGCCATCACTCTATCTCTATTTTCCTTGCTTAGCCTTTCAATATTCCCATATGCTGCCATTGTTTAGTTTCTCGGTCTAATCTATGCTTCTAGAGTCAAATTCTCCTCTGGTTTAGGAAGCTCTGCGACAGCTGGTGAAAAGAACAGAGCCCCAGAGATCGTTCCACGAATAGTAAATGCAGAAGCGACCATCCACAACAGGACAACCATAACAGTGAACACCTAAGCGTTGGTTAGCCTCGAAACTCTGATACATAGACAGCGAACCAAAACTTACAGTTCCGAGTACATCAAAGAACCTTGAGGGCATCTCCTGTCCCAACGTTATAGTTGAACCAGTGAAGACACCTGTGGCGAATACAATGCTCCACCAGCCCATATTGAATGGAGATTTTGATCGACCGAAGGAAGCCAGAGCCCAGAAGAGCCAAGCGAGTCCAAAGCCCCACATCAGAAGAGCGGTCAAGAAGCCAAAAATGTATACAATCTGGCCAGCAGAAGGAATGAGGGTGTTGGTTTGTGGGAACACTCCCAAGGCGACTTCGCCAATCTTCATGATCGCAAACCCTCCTTCACCGAGTGGACCTAGTGGAAGGAAAACTGTTGAAATGACGGCGAGTGGAGGGATTTTGTGCATCGTCAAACGATGGTAGTAAAGCACCAACGTGAAAAGTGCAAGTGGTATACCGATACCCCAAAGGATGTAGCTTATGATCACAGTCCAGAGAGCGTGTGTAGGATTCGGTAAGACTCCTGCCACCATCCCACCAGTTGCCGAACAAATAACTGCAGAAACGATAGGTAGCAGCCAAAGGGTTGTCACGGAAGAGATGTCAGTCTTGTGAACGGACATACTGTCATCACTCATTAGCTAACGATATAACTGAAGTTTGGGTACACCCAGAGACGTACGTCATAAAGGGTAGGTAGAAACACACAGCCAACGATGCCACCACTTCGATCCACCACAGTGTCCAAGCCAGAGTTGTTGCCCAAGGACCCCAAGCTGGGACGCAAACGTCTACAATCATCTGGACGAGAATGCCAAGACCCATTGGGCAAGCTCCAAGAAACAACGATTCGGTCGGGTGATTTAACATGGCAGACCATAGTTCGGGGTAGAGTATGTATCGTAGGGCTGAGATGAAGCAGAAAAGAAGATATAGTACAAGGTCGAATACAAATATGATGATCGATAATTCATAGAGCCATTTTCCGTTGTAAGGCAGTTTGAAGAGCAGAACGGCGATGATGCCGGTTCCCATCGTTATGGCAAACCATCTGTCGCAGAGGGTCAGAACTTGGAGATGAGTAACGTTCTACAAGAAGGCGAGCTTACGATGGAGTGAAGTTGCGAACTATTCGCCGCAATCTAGATTTGATGGTAACTGGAGGAGATTTCTCCGATTTGGAGAGTGGTGGTTGTTGAGTAACCGAGGGCATGGAGATTTGAATTTGAATGGCTGGCAGATGTGGGATTTGTCCGTTGATGCTGGACTGGATAATCTGGATGTGTTTTCTGACTGGGAATATATACAAAAGAGAGCTGGAGACATGATGGCTTCGTCACTGTTCATAGCAGCCGATTGACGACGCTCGGGGCACCCGAATTAGAAATCAGCAAGACCATTTACGGAGATGCGAGGTATGAAATCTCGAACAACTCATTAAGGTGGTCGTTTAGGGCATTCTGCCAAAGGCGGTGTCCATTTACAGTGCACCACACACGACCACACAACCTCTCATTACTCATCCCCACACCTGTCTCTCGTCCCGCTCGTCATTGCACGCCCAGCCACACAGTCGTATCGGCAACAAGCGAGGAGGGTTCTAACCCAATACACACCTTGCCCGTCAATGTGGAGGACTATTTAGGTTAGCTGCCGCACCACATCCGTCGGATGAAGGTAAAGTTACCGGGGTCCTAGCCGAAATGCTCTGCTTGGGGATGCTTGTTTGATCAACAAAGGATCACTTACGAGATAATAAATGAAATATCAATTTTTATATGAGGTTTAGTCAGGTTGATTAGAGGCAAAACTGGGTATTTACTGCGTTGATCAGAGTATAAACTGAACTAACTGATTATTAGCTGCGGCATTGTATCTTCTTTGAGGTATGTCATGTTATTCACAACTGTTCTCAAGGAAAGAACCGGCGGTTCTTATATTTAAGGGCCTTGCGGTAATTATTACTCCCATTGCTTCCTGTGATAAGCCTCAGCTCTAATAGTACATATGAAAATGAAACCGAGCTATCAACAACATTATTCCGGGCTCATTTCTAGGTCATGCAGAATTGTAAATTATTTTATATCATACATCCTTTAAGTGGATTGATCTAATTGGCACTTTCTCATAGGATTGTTCTTGAGTTTTGTAGTACAAGGAGATGATTAAGTCTAGGGAATGTGTCAGTAAACATGAATGGAGCGAGGAAGATGGGTCCTAGCCCTGTTATAGGACTGATGCAAAATTGATTTCCCTTTCTCTCTTGCGAAGATTTGTCTCGGACATAATGGCTTAGTAGTAATCAATGAAATACGGGAGGACCATGAGGGTTTTCTACCAATGAAGTGATGTTGACTGTTGGTACATAATACTTGGGAATTGTAGCTGTCTTAGGGTGTTGATGCTTTCTTTTTGTACTGCTTCCATGCAATCCAAACGCCAACGATGGTTACAACAAGGGTAATTATTCCAATAGCGATTCCTGCATCGTCTCCAGCAGAAAGTCCACTGCTGCTTGAACCAGATGGACTGCTGACTGGGCTTGAAGAAAACGATCGTGTCGTTGATACCGAGGTTATTGATGGTAAGATTATTGTAGACGTCATTGATGACGAGGCAATTATGGATGTCGGTAATGTCGTTGCTTCGGGTTTGCCCCACTGTGTAGGGATATATTGTGTCTGTGCAGTTGTGGGTTCCGTCGACGGCAGAATTGAGCCCTTTGCGAGCTTCGTTGGTTCGATCATGAAGAAAGTAGAGGAGTCAGACGTGGTTATATCGGAGGTGTTGCAAGAAATTGGATTCTTCCGATCTGTGTTCCCACACTGCCAAATATCGTTGTAGCCACAGTAAGCCATATATTTGACAGCTTTGGACTTTGTTAGCGAATTTGTGGATTAGGAGGTTACTGCTAATACTTACCACAATTTGCTGCGCATTCTGGTGAAGAGAACGTCGGATCTGTACAATATGCTCCATAATATAGAGGGTCTTGACCATTGTTTGCGACGGGAAGTATCTGACAAACCCCGTTTGAAAGGCATTGGTCGCCAATGATGCAACAGCTTTCGACAGTCCCATTGCCACAAGGCAGTTGTCCAGAAACGGGCCAGGCAACTGGAACGTTGGTTGCAACGATGCTTGGCGGCCCAAAACATCCAAACCATCCCCCTGGCGTTGTGCTTGGCGGAAAGACAGACGTAATAGACATGACTACATTCAGCACAGGATAAATATTTTGAGAAAGAAAAGGATTTGTGAGGGATCCGACAAAGGGGCTCTTATGAGAAATCAGGATTTAAGGGGTTTTGTAGCCACATTTCGCTGCAGTTATCCAGCCTTGCCCCAATGTCTCACTTCAATGCTCATTGCTCAATCGGGAAAATTTCTCGCCCGTGTTGAGAGTCTTCTTATTATGTTGTGGAACACACCCTTCCAGCCCTGACGCGCCAACCACCCAATGGCCACTTCCGTGCCAATATTTTATTTCCGTGTTTGAAACAGGTTTCATGGTGGCCACCATATGCAAGCCACTCGTGGTTACTCCGATGCAAGATAAGTTGCTTAGATTACGAGAACGATGAGCGTCAGAGCAAAGCGGCAAGGCTACCAACTCTATGCGCCCATGAAATTAATGCTCGTGATAATTTTTATCCTCGTATTCCTGATAATATTGGTATTTCATTTGCTATCTTTATTTTATTTTAAGAAATGCAAAACATCTTTCTTCGGTCTTGAGAAAGCTACAGCCTGCCGGGTGCTCTTGGCCCTCCCAAAGTGACACAATCTCCATTCGAACCCATTAAGCCCTTTGCGCGATCATCAAAGAGGTCAGATAAACCCAAGCGAGGGCAAGATTTGGATCTTTCAAAGCTCTCGGTTGAGAAGGCGGAGAATAAACTCTCACAACTTGCGTTTTTGGTCACATATAAACAAACTCCCTCAATACCACCTCGCCTTCTCTTCTATCCTCAAAACATTCTGACGTTCGCAACACTCCCCTTCGCCAATTTCCTACTATTAATACGTTTATTACTTGGATGAAACTTTAAGCAGTGACGGAGAAGTAGGCATATAAATATTATTTGTCTCAAGCTGAGATTTCTGGCTTCACCCAGATATTCGCACCTTAGAATTGTGCTCTACCGATTAATTCAAACCTGCCAAGGATATCTATCCCAATGGATTATCCTACTTTTTCGCAGTAGTCTTTGGCTTTTGTGCCCACACAAAATGGCTGCAAAAGTCAGCCATGTATCCATTCTTTCAAACATCTAAATTCTAATCCCACGCCGCGAAAGACGGAGGGAGAGGAGGAAGGGGGGGGGGGGACTCTTACTATTCGTGCATTGCATGGATAGTCTTATCCTTAACATGTGTCCTGACTTTCGCATTAAACACATCCACCTCCTCCACGGTCCATCCCAGAACGCCCGTATAAGGAAGCTTTGTGAACGCATCCACACCCTCCGTATAATTCAACGACATAAAGGCACCCATTGTCTTCTATATTATCCACCTATTAGCATCTTCCACCAGTTTAACAGTCTCAATATAGGGCTCACTACCAAAAGAAAAAAATATTAAGTAAAGAGAAGAGGGGAGCCTTACCAGCTTCTTATCCCTAGGCCAAATCCCAATCGGCAAAGGTATAATTCCATGTCCCACGTTCGTAAACCCCGTCTGCTCAACCCATCCCTTCAACTTCGGTCCCACACCCAAAGGCCTCCCAACCTTCTCACAAACAATAACCAACCAGTCCAGCATTTCCTGAGGCTTGTAATCCTTAGGTATGGTATTGTCCTGCGATTTCAAATTTATGTCATACTCAGAAAGTTCTACCCATCCACCGGGTTTGAGGTGGTCGAAGATTCGCTGGAGAAGCCCGGGCCAATCTTTAATCGAGCCCCCCATGTACCGGCAATTGATGAAGTCGTAGGGTTGGGGATCGGGCCAAGGCTCCTCGACGTCATCGACGAGAAAACGGACGTTCGGGGGTACCCTATTCTTCCATTAGCCATGTCGAGTAAGAGTCTAGATTTCAATAATTTATTACCAGCCGGGTTGGATGGGGCTGAGATCGTTTCCAGTGATCTGCTTCAATTAGTCGACACTTCTGAAGTTGTATAAAATAGGTACTTCAGCAGAGGGATATTCATCGGCTTGAAAAAGTTAGCCCTGGTGACGACTTCAGGGTTATAGAAGGTGCAAACCCATTTGAATAGCCCAAATGCCCGTCCCGCACCCAATATCAAGAATGCGCATTCCTTCGGGATTGATAGGGGCCAAGAACAATTTACCATCACATCCCATCACTAGAGTATGATGGAACATGTCAAGACGATCTTGTTCGGAGTCATCGTTTGGGAAGAGATATGCTACACACAATCAACACGTACTTTCTGTAATTAAAAACAGAGCCAGTGAGTACCATCAGTGCCGGCAGAATGATAAGCATGATAGCGACGACCGTTTTCGAACTTGTACGCTCTGACACTGGAGGAGAGTGAATCTGTATATCGAGACCTTTGAACATTAGCAGTGGTTGATATAATAGGGAAGAGGGAAGAGTAACACTTCATCGCTATTGTAAGCTGAATCGCCATCGCCAGCCTGAGGTGTTAGTAAATATGAAAATAAATTCGTTTCAACCAAGTCGTACCGATGAGTCGACTGCAACAATTGGTGCATGGTCGTCATCAATCGGTGCAGGTTCTACAGCTGTAGCTGGAGCAGCTGGCTCAGAGACAGCTGGCGTTTCTGTAGATTTGCTCGCCATGATTGCACCAGTAGCCGAATGAAAGTTTCTCTTCTCTGAAGAACAACGGTTTGAGTTATGAAGAGAATAAGTGTGTTGATGGTAGTTTTTCAAAAGCAACGTGGGGTGGTTACACAAAAAAGACCCCTCTTTCTTCTCTTGGGATGGTTGATTCCCGCACGTGCATAAACGGACGTACCCGGTGTCCGGGTGCATTTGACAGCTTCCCCCGCCCAATGGAAAGCTGGCTTTTTCTGTGGGCTTTACTACTTAAAGAAAAAGATATGCATAAGGGTCCAACAAGCCGTCGCGTTCATGCGGTGAGTAGACCGGGGAAGGTCCGGGGAAAGTTTAGGGGAGAGAGAGGATGTTGTGAGATTTCGGGGAGGGTATTGAACGACAAGCCAATTGAGAACAAGAAATGGTCGTTTGCTTTTATTTTTGGAGCTATTCTCATTTACTCAATTGGGGTTGCTGTCCTCTTTCCGCTTCCACTTCCACTTTTCCTTTTCCTTTTCCTTTCTTTTCGCTTTCCCTTCCTTGTTTTCCTGCTCGTAATTACATTTCCCCACTTCTATCTCGCAGATTCGCAGTCGCATTTCCTTTTTCGTTCCAGCATGTCTTCCATCTTGGCTCAAGACTCATCGTCCTGCTCCCAATTTATCTTCTTCACCTTATTAGATTATTCTGTTACAGCGCCGAAGCCGCGCCAAATATTCTCACAAATCATTCCAGAAGGCTCTGATCATGAACCGACTACGTCATTTCCGGTCGGCACAACAGAGTTAGCATCAGGCGCCTTGGCCGGTGTAAGGTCAATCCGCTTCTCACCATGATTGGCCGACAACGCTGCAACGCCAAGTCGTCACGGCGCATCTCCATCCCGCCGCCACACCTCAGAGAATTTAGCCACAGCTGAGTAACGCCAATACTTCGGAATGGAACAATGAGCATGAGAGTCGGGATAACCTGAAAGTCAGTGAAGATGCAAGTCGTCGGACTGAATCAAACTCCCAATTCTGAGAGATTACATTTATAGAAAGCGATAATGCCTTTTCGTTTTCAATACATAACCATCTAATTCTACAACAACTACAAGTACAACTTCAAGATATCCCTCAAACACAGCCAAAAAATCTTCACAGAAATTATCCGAAACCACATGACATCAAAA
The DNA here is from genome assembly GCA_009732865.1 of Stipitochalara longipes BDJ. NCBI lineage: Eukaryota > Fungi > Ascomycota > Leotiomycetes > Helotiales > Hamatocanthoscyphaceae > Stipitochalara > Stipitochalara longipes. The sequence goes on along the minus strand of ML769329.1, from coordinate 2,685,741 downwards.
GCAATGAAGCTCATCCTCACAGGCACAACAGGCTTCATCGGCCAAGAAGTGCTCACCCAAGCCCTATCTCACCCCTCAATAACATCCATAATCGCGCTCACTCGGCATCCACTCCCATCAACCTTCTCAAATCCAAAGGTCAAAAATGTCGTTGTCGACGACTTCGCGACATACAGCCCTTCCGTTCTGGAACAGTTATCCGGTGCTGATGCGTGTATATGGTACGACCGCCTTTGATGGGTTTCTGGGAAGTAGGGAAGCGTTGACAGGAACCAGGTGCATAGGCGCAAAATCCCCCAACCCAACTACAACTAGGAAGATAACCCTCGACTACGCCCTCGCGGCTGTAGATGCATTTTCTAAACTTCCAAAACACACTCAAAACTTCCGTTTCGTGTTTACGAGTGGAATCCTTGCTGTGAGGGAAGGGACGCCTATTTACCTCCCGTATGGGAAGGAGGCGAGGCGCATTGGTGTATGTCTCGCTTTCCCCTCTTTCCAATCTTCAAGAATTGACAAAAGTACAGGGCGAGGCAGAGACGAAGCTACTTGAATTCGGGGAGAAGAGTGATGGGTTTGACGTCTATATCGCGCGGCCATCAGGCGTGACGCCAAAGGAAAGAGGAGTGTTGAAGAGTGTCGCAGCGGGATTGGTGCCAATGATAAGAGTCAACGAGCTAGCAGCTGCGATGCTCGATATCGCTGTCAACGGGGCGCAGAAGCAGACGTTGGAGAACAGGGACTTGGTTTCGCGAGGGAGGGAGGCGTTGGTTTCTGGAAAATGAGCGGGAGATCATTTATTTCATTTCGTCATTGTCTTTAACTGATGCATATAGAGCTATAGATAATTTTGTATATCCAATTAAATGCTGAGAATCTTTCCTAGACAGGAACTGGGTATAGGGGGAACAAGAGAGATCAGCTCCAGTCCGGGCTATGCGTAATCTTATATATCTCATCGACGCTCAAAGATGCCGAAGGGCGGTGCTCTTCTTTCGGTGTCGGCGTTTCCGGCTGTGTCATTGCGCGCGCTGGTGCTTTTGGTGCAAAATCGTGGGTTTCAGTTGTCTCTGCGAAGGTCACGGGCCCTTTAGCTTTCTTTGGTGACGGCGGCTTCGCTGTGGCCAGTTCTGGTGGAGGAAGATCCGGTTTTTCTCGCATGGCTGTTGGGCTTGAAGCCGTCGTGGATGTGGAGCGCCTGTGTCTTGGTGAGACAGGCGAATCTGTTGGTGGTGTGGGAGCGTGGCTCTTTTCGGGGAAATTGCTAGTACTGTCCTCCGGAGGTCGAGGAGTTCGAGGAATGGTGATTGCTGTCTCCTGTGGCGCGGCTAAGAGGGGTTGGGGAGTGGTGACTTTTGGCACTATGATGCTTTTTGGCTGTGATCTCGTTGAGCTTTTCGGGGATGTCGAAAGAACAGGCTCCAGCAGAGGACCATCGCTATCATGATCGTCCTCTCGATATCCCTTGTCGGTCTCAAAGTTATTCGAATTCTGATATTTTGGCAGGCGTGACCGCGGGATGCCTCTCCTATCTTTCTCATTGCATCGCCTGTCGTCATATCTGTCACGCTTCCCTTTCCACCATTCCACCTCGTCATCTGTCAGCTCCCCAGGGAAGAACTCTTCGATCAGGAACGGTGCGTGGCCCGGGAACGTGATCTCGAGGTCCATGAGTCCGTCCATGACTTTGCGAGAGATAATCTGGTCTACTGAAATCAAGGGAAGATTCCGCTTTGATGGATCGCGGCCGATGGCTGCTACAGCTGCATTTTGGAACATTCCAAGAGCTCCGACGGCAAGAATAAACCATGAGTGAGACTTCAGACCAGCAACGGTGATCAAGAGTGCGATCCAGAACACCGACTGGATGGTGCAGAGAGCGCCGGTCATGATAAAGCCGAGTGGAATACCGAACATCATCTTTGATGTTCGAATTCTCACATTGTTGCTATGGCGTTTTTCCTTGCCGTTTTCGTCGTACACTTGGTTGGATAGGAAGTCTATCTTTTCCCAGATTTTCGTTGAGCGGGGTGACTCTTGGAAAGCAAGCTCCTCCAAGTCTAGACAGTTCCCACGTCCAAGGATGATCATGATATCTCTTGATCCCTAGACAAGAAGTTAGCCTTCCACCCTTCAACACCAACCCCTTTCCTCTACACAAGATGATTAGACTTACATTCCCTGACGAAATCGCGAAATTCTTCCTCGAGTCCGTCCTGCTGGGCATCTTCTCCGCCCTCCATTGCGGCAACGCGCCCGCAGCCAGCGCACCCAAGGTCCCCGCCGCAGTAACCATCATGACCCCCCATTCGTCCCAAACAGCGACCGGAATAGCCGCAACACCAAACTGCAGCACCATCGCCACCACACTGAACAACCTCACCATCCCAGAGCCAGCAACCGCTGTACCCGTCCTACACTTCGCAGCTTCAAACACTGAGATCCGTAACGCGTTACCCTCGAGCGGATGTTCCCTCGTCATCAACATCTCGTGATCCCGGCCTATCCTCCCAATCACCCAATGCTTGTTCTCTCTCACATACCCATTGCCCAGATTGAAGACTTTGACCGGGTGGTCTGGCTCAGGTAGGAGTCTCCCGTCGCCGAGCAGGTTCACGAGTGCGGTGAAGGAGTACGCGACCCAGCCGAACGAGAAGCAGACCGGTGTGAAGAGGCCGCCTGAGGTCTCGGCCAGTGCCTTTTGTACAATGTCCCCACCGATGATCATGAGCACCGAGAGCACATCGCTGGGATTTGTCCATTGTTCGCGCAGGAGACTGCCGGTGCTGGGGGAGGAGGCTGCTTCTGCTGCGCGGGCTTGGATGTGAGGTGGTGGAAGTGAGGCGCGTGCTACTTCTTGAAGCACGCGTGGGGCAGGCATATTGCCCTTGAAGCTCGTGAGAGCTTTCAACTATGAGTGACGAGTGTATAGACTCAATTACGCACTCCTGCTTCTTCACAGTCTCGTCGTTCCATCGTGATGAGATTGGAGTCGCGTCGTTGTGCGCGCGCTGAGATGAGATGAGATGATCTGAGTCAAAAAATAGGTACAGCCCCAAGCCACCAATACAGGGGCTGTGAAATAGTCTGGTCTGCCTGAGCCGAGCTGGTGGAGCTACAGGGCTGCTTTATTGGTACGTAGGCTCAGCCACAGGTGCACCCTGTGCTGATCGCCATGCCGCACCCTTCGACTTCGTTAGAGAAGGGAGAAAGAGAAGGAGAAGGGGTAGGAAAAGCAGAGAAATCATTTTTGAACTAAATGACATAGAGCAAGTGTTCAGTTTTTGTCAGAATCGAGCGTAATTATATTCTAGGAGGGAAAACCGAAAGCGCGGAAATATTTCATCTATATATCTCGACCCCATCTCGACCCTTTTTCTGGAACCTAAATACATCCACGAGTCTCATTTCAAATGATTTTATGCCCCCTCAACCCCCACATATTTTTCATCCAATGCAATGATATTAGTACAATGAATCAACCTCACCAAATTTTCCCTTCCACATGTACACCTCACTCCATTCCAATGCCTCCCAAGAACTATCCAAAACCATCCAAAACCATCCAAAACCATGCTAAGCACACCCAAACATCCAATACCAATCCATTTTATTCAATACGCAATTCTCAAAGTTTACTTCGCACTGCCGTTCGTAGTCGAGCCCGCCGAACCCCCGTTCACAGCCTTACCCCCGGCCTTCGCAACCGGAATCCTCGATCCCGATCCCCTCAAAGGAGAATGTTCGTTCTCCCCCGCGGGCGAGGTATTCGGCGACTGAACCGCAAGTGACGGACTACTACCCACGCGATGCTGGGGAGTGGATGTCGATTGACTGGCTGTTGAGTTGCTGCTCACTGCGGATGTGGAGCGAGAACGAGTGTTCCTGCCTCGCATGGGAGTATGAGTGGAGTCAGGATGCTGAACTGATAATGGCTCGGAGGTTTGGGCTAAGGCGTGATGAGCGGCTGCGACGGCGGTTGGTGTCGCCCTTGTGCTGGGTACAGAATTTGGTCTAAGGGATGAGCTTTTTGGGCCCCCAAGGCCACCCATCATGAAAGGCGTATTCTTTCTAACGCCTCGCACAACTGGCTTGGAAGTCCGGCTCTGCCCGGAATCCACGGGGATATGACCCGGTTCAGTCACTTTCTGTGCAGGGACTTTCTTGACTTCTTGCTCCACGGGCTTGACGTCGATATTGTCTGGCAGTGGACGGCCTCCGACGTACCATCTTTGGTCGCTGTCGAGTGCTTCTCCGCAGATCATGTTATCCTCTCGTTTCGGATCTCCTGAGACCTTCTTCTCATCGAGATCAATGGAAGTTGTGATGTAGTCACGCCACTTGGAAAGGAGATCCCCGTTCGTCTCTCTCCAAATCTTCACTCGCTGGTCATATGAGACATGATAGATAACCGAGTGATGATGCTTATCGCTGAAACTCCTTTGAACAATCTTCTCTTCGATTTCAACCAGAAGCGCAATTTCTGGGATCTCTTTGGGCTTTGGTCGACATAGGATAATCGCAAGTTGCTTTTCGTCCTTTTCATTTCCTTTCGGGGGGTTGTTTCGAAGGCCTGTTAACTCCACACCATACCATTCGAGAAGGGTGCTGTCGCTGGGGAAGTGGAAACTGCTCTCGTTCACCCTGAGAATCGAAGCCCGGTTCTGAGCGTGCAGCACAAAGCCGGGGTATTGCACCAGTAGTCCTTCCGGAACCAACTTTGCGGCTCCAACCATGTTTGTCAGCGGATCAGGATATTCGAGTTCTTCGTTAGACATCCAAGTCTTTGGGGCCCAGCCAAATGAGGGGTCCTTGAGCTTTTCTCCGGGTAGGAAAATGATGCCTGGTGGGATAGACCCTGGGCAGGTCTTGTCCAGGAGCTTCCAGAGATCTATCATCATGCCCTGGAGTTGATCCTCCTCCACTTTTGCTGCCTTTTTGATAAGCCCGGCGTCTTGGAACTTTGTATTTTTATATTCCAGATTTAGAAGAGTTGCCAGCGCAAGCGTTTCGTGCTCCTGGTGGTTTGTTGTCTGGAGTCAAATTAGCGCCACAAAGTCCACTGTGTGAGTTGGAAAGACTTACTCTCCACCTGGCTGCTCGCCATACACTGGCCAGTATGTCTGTTCCATTTCCGGCTGGTAACTCGTTAATTCGCGCCCTCCGATCATTTCCCAGCAAGTTGTGGAAATAGGTTCGAGCGGCACTCGGAATATTCGAGGTCAGGATATCGCTAGCCTTTGGATACATTTCTTCTAGATCCTCTAGGTTTTTGAGCCTCTTCTCTCCATCACCAGGCGAGGCAAAGGCAAAATATAATCTCCTACTAAGGTAGGCCTCTTGTAAAGTCCAGAGCCGACGCATCCATCCGCTTGCTAGGATTCGCATCGCTGTCCCTTCGTACGAGTCCGCTGGTAACATCTGACCTAACCCTTTGTCGATGACGACCGTGTATCTTGCATTGGTGTAGACTTGGTGTATTTGCCGAACAGCAATCCTTCTTTCGTCTTTGTCCTTTTCGTGGATGGGAATCGCCAAAGTATCAATCCAGAATAGCCTTCGTTCTCCCGAACGCGATTCTTTATGTGCTTCATTAAATAGTTCATCAAAAAAGTCAAGCTGACACTTCCAGAGCATGTTATCTTTGGGGTTTCCGTACCCGTCTGACCAGACGTGTGAGATAGTGGCATATGGCATATACGGTTCGTGCTCAACCACATCGACTTTACCGCTGTATTTATCATATTCTAGGAGCGGGACGCGGTGGTTCTTAATGAGCTCGACGACCTGATCTATATCGGGTCCCATCATTTTACAGGACTGGTCATCTTTGGAATGCTCTGGGTGTCTGCGATGGCTTCGGCACGTGAGCTGATGTTGGGTCTCGTATTCCCCGTTGGTGCCAACAAATCTCAGCTTGCACTTCTCTTCGGTACAATCTTTGTGGCCTTCGATGAGATAAGATGCCCGGGCTTCAGTTTGAAAGTGCGATGAATAGGCAGCCAGAATGGAAGTAGCGTGTGACCTCAACTGCAGTCTGAGAATCTCGACCAGTTTCCGACACCATCCCTCGCGATGCATCGTCTCCAGGACACAAGACGGGGTGCCCCACCCTTCCATCGCATCTCCGTGCCATCCACGGATATTGAAGCCGACCTTTTCGACGATCTTCGACTTGGCGTTCGTGAGCGTCTCCCCCAAGACCATCAGTGACAACCCCAGATAGGGGTGCACGTGGCAGGGATGTCCTTCAGGCTTGACCTTCTTGCCATCCTCGGAGCAATATTCTGTAACGATGTGACGAGCTTTATCCAAAGCGACTTGAGCGCGTATCATTCTCAGAGACCGGCTATGCGTATCTTGAGCAGCCACATCAGCCCTCCACTCCTCGAGGTACCCATTCAGTCTCGAGGTATTGATGAAGCCAGCATCTGACTTTAAGGTCTCAGAGAGCGTTTTCGCCGGCTTTCCAAGAATTGTGGAAAGGAGACCAAAGAAAAGCCAAGATTGCAGGAATTTGTTGAAGCTAATGTCGGTTTCCGTCTCGAATTCCAGGGTGTCGTTGGACAGCGTCCATCCGATCTGGTTTGGGAAGTTGTGGAAGTCATGCTGCCTGGAGTTGAATAGATTTCCATAGTATCGCGGTTTCCAGAGGTCTCCCAGTTGAAGGTTCTCCAAGTGATTCATCCTCAAGGCTGGTCTCACGCGCCGGAGAATTGAGTAGCGGCTCAAAAATCAAAACATGGGGAAGCGGAGGCTCTCGTGGATTTGAAACGCGGCCAAAGCAGTGGCCGACGCGGAGATCATCAAATTCAGCATCTCTCCTCGATGTTAAGAGTCGGATTTGGTTCTTCAGTGCCAATAGAAGATTGTGCTACCAAGGCGACGACCCCATGTTGTCCAAGACTCAAGATAAATATTGCGACGATCCGTCCCGCGGGCAACCCCATCTTTCAAGCTTCCCTTTTGCCCCTGGCCCCTGCTTGAGGCTCTTTGTGGAAGACTCGAGAAAGCCAAAACATGTTCCAGACGATCGAGAATAGATCAGGGTACCTGATTGGTGTGTATGGCGGGCTATTGGCAAGGAGAAATGAAGCGTGCACTGGAGGATTGGGGGCTGTGCATGTGATTTGTTCGCTGGGACGCAGCTGAACAATGGGGCATTGTTAATGCATCCGGTGGCGCTCATCACGACTCAGTGGCCCTAGACCGTGACACATGGGGCGGCAAAGCCGGTTACCCCCGCTGAAAGCCTAACAGCAACGAGTGACACGCATCCACTGACACGGCCTCGGGGCTGGTGGGCGCAGTTGAGTACACACTTCACTGTGACTGTTGCCTCCGCGCCTTCACCAACGACCTGAAATATGGCCTCAACTGCCTTGCGCAGGTAACTGCTTCTGCTCACCGTTTGAAACTGTATCTTCTACAGCGAGCATGAACGCTCTAAAGAGGGTAAGGAATATCAGGAGTGGCGACAAGCTGAAGACGACAGCTAATCTCCTCGAGGGGCCGGTTAGCACCTTCAAAGAACTGGAATCCAATGTCGTCACCAAGGCACCTGTTGCTCTCGAGTAAGTTGTTGCAGTTGCCTAGCACCCCTTTATTGCCGAGATAATTGTACTGACGACGGGACAGCATAATATTTGTTCACGGCCTCGGAACCAAAGGAGCTGCGGACATTCGAAGGCGGCTCAAGACATGGCTCCGCGAAATACCAAAGGCAGAGGGACTCTTGGGATGTCGCGTCTGGCGGTTTGGCTTCGATGGGAAGGAGCTTCTAATTGAAGGGCGACCGCGACTTATGGACCTTGCACGCAATCTGCTCAAGGAGATCCAGCGCATGCCAGGAAGTCCAACTTCGCAGCCCAAACCGGAACCTGCGAAAAGCGATCGGAAACTCGTCTTCATAGGATATGGTGCAGCGGGCTGGGTCATACAAGAAGCGCTGGCGTGGTACTCTGAAACATCAACGGAAGCCGCAAGACGTACGGCGATGGTGATACTGCTGAACCTGGAACATATGAGAAGCAAGGAGGCGTTGAAGATGTACTTGGAAAGGTTCCCGGCGCCCCTCAATCCAGGGAAAGACAAAGCCAATTTGGAATTCAGTCTTGTCGAGATCATTCAGAAAAACTTCAAGCAGCTCGTGGACAGCTCATTTGGGCCTCGGGAGGGACGCATCACTATTCTAGACCCAAATGCTAACCCGTCCCTGGCCTCGACCACAACGAACAACTTGACAGTGGATGTCAGTATTCAGAACGAGCCAGTTCTTCGACGAGAGACCTCTGATACCCATCATACCACTGATTCTACTGGATCGAACACCACCGACTCGAGTAAAGACAGCAGTGCGAGTAGTACAATGGCAAAAGTCGAGCCCCTACCACTTTGGGAGATCAAGGCTGGGGATGTGGCAGACGGAGCGGTCAGATCCTTGCTGAGAACTGCGTTGACTGTCGAAAAATCGGACGATAATATGATGGCTCCCTCGCATAACCAGCCAGAATATGAACCTATTGCTCCGACCTATGGCAGGTTTGAAGCAAGTAGGTTCGGAATTCGAAAAGTCAGCACTGGATTGTCTAACAAATCTTCAAAATTTTACTGGCAGATCCGATCGCCGCCCACGCCACCCGACGAGATCGACGACCCTATTCCAAAAACAGTCGTTTCTGAACAGCAAGCTGTGGTTGAAGGCTCTCAGGCTGTTGAGAATATCCGAAAATACTTGGAGACGACCTCGCAGCTCGACACAATCTCTACTCCTGAGGTATATGTCGAATACAAGCCGGAGAAAACTGATATTACAACAAGGGAGAATCATGTGGTTGCGGCGAGCGAAGCTCAAGGGATTGAGCAAGACTTGTACACCGAAGTGGACACCAAACCTAAAGATTCCCCAACATCAAACCCATCAGCCGCCGATCCGCGACAGCTTTTGACTCTCGCTTCCTTGTATCAACAGAGCGGGGAGCTCCAAAAATCACAGGCTCTTTACCAAAGGCTCGTGAAACTCCCCTCAATGGAAAAAGGGATCGATATCATCATGACTCAGATTGCTATCACATGGATTTACGAAGGTCACGTGAAGAAAGCGCACAAGGCCTTTTCCGACCTGGAACCACGGGTAGAAGGGCCCCAACGAACATGGGAGGTCAAGCGTTGGCTAGCAATAACTCTGGATATGCAAGGCCTGTACGAAAAAGGACGACAGAAGCTGATGAATATCAGTGGAGCATTCACTTCTTTCCAACGGGCTCAACAGCTGACAGATGTTGGCCTGCTAGCGAGAAGCACTTTAGCTCTACTATTTGGACATCTCGGAAAGTATGAGGAAGCGTTGGCCCGCAGCAAAGAAGTCCTTCGACTTGCGGAACAGGCCGTCGAAGAGGCTAAAGAGGGCGATCCGGCTTCAATGACAAGACACCGGGGCGCACTTGGGTCTATTCAGTTTGACAGGGCCAAGATTCTTACCTACGTCGGTCGATACGAGGAGGCTGAAGCCTTGAATAACCAAGCTTTGGAGAACATTCAGCGGAACGTGGGAAGCAAACATGTGTCGACACTGGAATGCTGGAGCCTCAAAGCACGCCATCTCGCCTCAACCTGCAGATTGCCCCAAGCCGAAGAGCAATGTCAAAAGACCTTAAAAATCATGCGGAAGGAAATTGGAAAGGAGCACCCTTCTACCTTAAAGACTCTCGGTGTTCTAGTCTTCGTCTATCGACTTCAAGCACGGTTTACGGAAGCGTTGGATACCGCCAAGTACCTCTTCGAAAAATGCAAAGCAAGCGAAGCATTTGGAGAAGACCATCCGGAGACGATCAATTCAATGTGGCAGCTCGCCGAGGTCTACCTGGCACGGGGAGACTTTTCAAATGCATTGCATTACCAGGGTCAAGTTGTACATTTGGCAGACAAAGTTCTGGGAAAGGTCCATCCAACTGTGGTCAATTACAGAGCCTGCTTGGCAAAAGTTTATTGCAATAGGGGCAACTGGACACACTCAGCAAGCCTTTGTTTTGATGTCCTCGACAGCTATGTCTCAATCATCTCGGAATCTTTCAATGGTAAAGCCGAGGATATTTCAAAGGAACCAAATTCCAAGTCAACAGAATCGGATGTGAAAGACGGGTCCAAGTCTGTCATTCAGCAAGCACTTGAGAGAGCGCGCGCTATCCTTTTCGATGATAGCGACGATTTCGAAACGCTCAACCTTTCAATTGCCTCGACGATACAATGCCTTGGTGTTACTGAGCGGGAACGGCAACATGGTAACCTGGAGATTGCACAAGAGCTCCAGACCAAAGCCCACGAGTATATGGAAAGGACGTTGGGTGATGACCATGCTGACACATTATCATCGAGATGGGACTTAGCTTTGACGAAACTGAAGAGGGGACAAGACGGTGCTCTCCAGGAGTTGGCGGTCGTAACTGCCTCACGGCGCAGAGTTCTAGGAGAAGACCACCCCGATACACTTGCGGCACGGCATCAACTAAGTGTAGAAAAGTTCAACACGCTTGGCGACATGAAGGAACTGGATGAGCAGGCAGAGGTACTTCGCTTATGTATTCATCTCTTGGGAGACGACCACCCGACTACCAATTTAGCACGGATCGATCTATCGAATGGGTATCATTCGGTTGGGATGCTTACCGATGCCGAACAGCTGCGGCTAAAAGCACTGAAAGTCCAGCTCAAGACATTGCCTCATCCAGACCTTATCAAACCTGCAAGAATCAGCTACGCTGAGGCATTGAAGCTGGTTGGGTTGTTCCAAGACTTACTTTATCATAAGGCGCTGGTACTTGAGACAGAGGACACCGAAGCTCAAAAGGATGAGCCATCTGAAGCAGCCCCAGAACATTGCCATCCACAAGTCATCTCAAGCCTAGCAGCATTAGCTCTGATCTACGTGGACATGGCCCAGTCGGCCGATGAAGCAGCCCTCGCCTCCGTGCAAGAATCCGACCCCGAGAGCGAAAAAGCACATCAATCTCTCGTCTCACAATTCAACAAGAAAGCAATCGCTCTCCAATGCGCCGTCATCGATCAACACAGCCTGCTAGATCAAGACAGAAGCATACGGAAGGAAAGATGGCCCGAAGATATAGTTCAGACTCGGCCTCAAGAGTGGCTTGATATCCGCTGGAGCCGCGAAACACTCGAGAATGTCAACACGCTCGGGCTCATCTATCAAGCTGCCGGCGAGACAGACGCTGCTATCAAACAGTATGAGCTTGTGCTACACAACGCCGAAGAATCCTCGATTCTGCACTTCACGAGCCAGTCGAACCTCGGCTATTTGCTGTTCGCCACAGGCGAGTTCGAGAAGGCCGAAGAGATCCAAGAGGCGGCGTACGAAAAGAGGACGAGATTCGGGCAGGACGTGGTAGGAGACAAGGAGTTTGTGAAGGCGGGCTTCAACCTGGCGTTAACGAAAGAGGAGTTGGGTAAAAAAAGTGAGGCGTTTGGGGTCATGTGGGACGCGCTCGAGTTGAGTCGCGTGGCGTTAGGATATAGTGATCCTACTACGGTACAGATCCAGGATACGTGGACGGAATGGAACAAAGACGTTTGAGCACGCTTGATGACGTTTGATGACGGTGTTTGGATGTATATGTGTTATTTAGTTATATACCCAGAACGAACTGTATGATTGATTGGCTACTTCTGTTCTCGCAGCCAAGCGCTTTAGCTGCTTAGGGCGGATGGAGGCTTTGTGTTGGAAGGTCATATAGTAGTTAACTCGTATATGAACATACGTCTCATACATAGTTAAATAGAAATAAGTAAACATTATCATACAAAGGCATTCCTCATCCGGTCAGCGTGTCCCAGTCCCATCCAATTCTGCTGCCCACTTCTCGGATCCCCTCCACGAACTCTGCACGGAATCCATCCTATGATGTTGCCCGTAGTTGATATTGCGATTCTCCCAACTCCTCCCATCGAGCTCTTGAACAGACGAGTATCTCTGGTTCATTTTCGTGGCTGCTTCGAGCCTCAAACTCGGAGAGTCTACCGTCTTCCTCCTCCTGATCCACCGGAGAAGGAAATACACGCTCCCCGCTAGCGCACCGAGTATCAAGGGTATCCCGATTCCGAGCCCGGCTTTAGAACCTGCACTCATGTGAGATTTGGGGCTCGGGATACTGGTGTTCGTTATGTTTGTTGCAGGTGTAGTTGGTGGTGGTAGTGGAGGCGGACCAGCTGTATTATTTGGATCAAGAATACTTGTGCTTATCAGCCATTCCATTCAGTCTCTGGTACTGTGAAGGTATCGCTTACCTATCAATCAAATGCACAACACCATTCGCGACCAGATAATCTGATATCAGAATCCTCGCGCCATTAACAAAAGTCTCATTTCCTTGGATCGTGATCGTAAGGTTAGTTCCCTCTGAAGTTTGTAGTTGCATTCCGTTTGTGAGCTGGGAGCTGTAGCCGATGAAGTTAGGGACGGCGTGGTAGTTGAAGGTTGCTGCTAGTTGCGAGGTACTCATGGTGGGCGCGCGGGCCGTGAAGGCCGTGAGCGCGGCTTGAGTGTTGGGTGCGAAGAAGGTCATGTTAGGCCGGTAGAGAACGGCGTTTACGAGTGTTGTGTCGCTGGGGCTGAGGTAGCCTCCTGCTGTTAGGATTGCTACTACGAAGCTAGTGGAAGTCAGAAGTAGGTCTTTCAGATTGAGTAAGTGCTTAGAGACGAAACGTAGAGTATTAAGAGTTGGGATGAACTCTTTGTGAGCATAACAGCTGTCAAGACCAATTGAGATAGAATCTATTTGAGGAAAGCTATAGTACATACCGGAAGTTTGCTTGCGTTACTAGTATCACATAGCTTAGAGGGATTGTGAGAACGGTGTCGATGATTTGGATCAGTCCGCCTGTGAAAAGTACATCCTATTTCTTTCGTTAATCAAAGTCCTTCATGATTGCACTCAACAGACTTACCTTTGTTGTAAAGCCGCTAATGCTCTTGTTTCCGGACACAATTTGTGGATCTCCATCAACAGTCGATAGAAGCTCAACTCTCTGACCACTGGTAACATTGGCGTAGGAGGTGTTCGTGAGGAACGAATTGGCAAACTGTGGCTTGGGTGCGAGGGAAACCGTTGGGAATACTCCATGGAGAACATGGTAACTTAGAAGCGCCTCAATTTGATCATCACTCAACGGTGGTGACTGATCTTCAAGCCATGTTTGGAATGCAGTGTTGGATGGAGCGAGAAGGGTAATATTGTTGGCGGATGAGAGTAGACTTGTGAGAGCCGATGAGGAGTTGACGTAGTGATTGAAGGTGCTAAGCTCGACATGCTGCTGCAAAACAGAAAGTAAAGCTTGACTTTGCACATGCGAAATAAATACAAATAAAAAAAAGCATAGAAGCTCCATATTTTTTAGCTGAGGATCAGAGTTCACGCATGTGAAGAAGAAAGGGCCGACGAGTCCTATGCGAAGATGGAATTCTATATCATGCTCGATTCCCCTCCGATATTGCACTTCTTCCACTTCTCCAAAACTTTCTGCGCCGCCGGGCGACGTTCCTGGGAAAGGCCTGATCTGTGCTTTGGGGGCTTATTACTGTTGCATTAGGATCGGGCGAAACAACGCAAGCCTGCAGGAGGGAAATGATTTTTACTACTTAGGGCTCTGTGATCCGAACCTCCATCTTTTGTACAACATCAACTTCCAATGGGCGCTTTCCTTTCGTGCGGCGCCCAATCGCATCCCAGCATAAAACGTGGGAATCAGAGAAGGATTTGCCCCCCTGCTTTAGCGATGTTAGATAAGCTGCAAGTCCAATAGGCCATCACCCCAGAGTTTGTGCACTTTTGGCTGTGGGGGCCAGAATATGGTTGAAATCTCCAGAAGGGACTCAAGCCTCACAGAATTTGGACCTCCTATAGCTGTCCTCATGCAAGAGTTGGGGTCTTGGACCTCTTGTCATCATTTTCAAACGGCAGGCTAGAGAGTCTCTTTAAAACCAAATCGCTGCAGCGTCCACGTAATTGTTCCTCAATCTGTTAGATGAATTTAAATCCTACCCTCTCTGAACTATGATCAATGGTAAGGCTGAGATGTCAATGCTGAAATTCGGGAACTTGAACTCCACGTGGAATCCCTGAGGCTGCCGAAGTTTCTAAAGCGGGGCTATATGCTGTAGAAATTCTGGAAGCGAAGTTCACCGGGCCCATGAGGCTGCAGGATTTTGTGCGACGGCCCATGCAGCCTGCAGGGGATCAGGGGCTCAACTGCGCCGTCACTGGCTTTCCCACACCCTTTTCAAGAACACAGCCCTACATGGGGGGAAGGCTCCAAATTTACACAAAAGTACAGCAAGGCGACGGACATGAAACGAATTTCAAACGAGGCGAATAGGAGAGATAATCTTTGGCCCTTTCTGCTAATGCCAACAGGGGGACAATTGCCCTTTTGAGAAAGGTGTTCGAACATTCGAAAAAAGCAACTTCGTTCTTTCGGATGAGCGGGATCTCTCTGTGGTGCTCTTTTCAGAGCCTTGCCTTCCTCTCTACATGGTGGCTGGGACTAGAAGCCACGAAGTCTTCCAAAACCAAGACGACCCGTTTAGCGCATGCGCCCCCGCCCCCCACCCACTAATCAATCAAGTTCATCGGTGGCAGCCCTAATTTCCGGGTAGCCTTCAACAATTCCCAGCCTCTCTCTGATATCCATACGCCTGCAATAGCCCAAAGATATGTGGCAGCATCCCTAGAAACCCTGCAATATGAAACAACTGATGTGAATGTCCCCAGACATCAAAATTACCCGGACTCCATCTTTCAGGCCATCGGGACTAAAATATCACACTCAGTTGTTGGCTTCAAACCAAAGAGTCAAGTACTTACGCCATAAAACCCGGCACATGACAGGTAGAAAATGGCAGCAATAACGTAATATCTACCTCCCAAGTGGTTCATTTCTTCAAGTCCGTGTACGAAGAGACCAGCAACAAGCGGTATAAAAGCAAGGGAGCCCATCAGTCCGAACACACCTGCTCTGATGGGTCTCCAAGGAGGAGTGCGGAAAATAGGGACGAAGAGGGTTACCCATGCTGTGATAGATTGGGCGCATAAGTTCAACTTCTTCCATCAGCTCCTATCTCACCCATTCAATTGAATACATTCTGATGATACGACTTACGATGATTAATGTAATTTTGGTGTGAAATGGGGTACAATAGAACATATACCATACCCCAGGCACAAAGCCACCAGAGGAAGCGATCAGTAGTCCCATGAAATCAAGATTCAGCCAGAAATTCTGTATGGGCTGTGAGTGGTTGCATATCGTGTGAAATACAAAACTCAATGATAAACATGTCATCAAGCCGAGGAAGAAAATAGCGAACACGATCACATCTTCACGATCTGGTGTCGGGATCGCGTTTTGGAGGAGATAATTGGCGAAGATAAGTAAGAGTGAAACGAAGAGGAGCTGCGTGTAGATATTGCCGCTTTGGTTGTGGATGTATGAGAGGGAGTGGATGGAAGTCAGGTAGGAGTTTGAGGCTGGTCGGTATTGGGTGTGGATGTATTCGTTGTCCCGAAGGAAAAGGGGGAGGTCATCCCAATTGACTAGAAGTGGAATCTGTGCTCCGGGTCCGTTGCTGAGATTGATTTTGTCGCTGGCTTGAGAAGGGGATGGTGCTTTGTGGACTTTTCTCTTCTGCATGTTGAGGAAGCCGAATTAGTTGAGGTATTGTTTAGGGCGAATAGGCAGAATGATCAGGGAGAAAGAAAATGGTTAGTGGTGGATAAGGATGTAGATATACCTAAAACTATGTCGGAAGTTGGAGATTGGCCGAGTACCGATACCGAGGGAGCCGTCTGACAAGGAATCCATGACCCCCTGAAACCTGAATGTTGTTGCCTATAGGTGAAGATGACTTAATTGAGTATTATTCATATAAATTTGTGAGCAAAATCATAGCTTTTCCATCCCGAGTCTATTTACAGTGGTAGGGGTACCAGCGTGGTGCTCCTTGCCGCTTAGGTACCTACCTACTGCCCCTTTATTCGCGACCACGTGATACTGAAAATGTCTGAATAAGTTCGTACCAAAAATCCTCGGGCGCTGTTCCCTATGTTGGTATTATTGTAAACCATAAATCGTAATAATTCAGGTCAAGTCAACTGCCAAAAAGTTGCAATAAACTAAGAGCATATGTTTTGGGAGCAGATCACGTGAATTGTTACATCTACAGCAATCCAGAGATAACTATAGCTAAGGACCTGAGGTAAGAAAAAAAGTTAGCCACTACACAGTAGTCGTAAAAATATCAAAGGCAGTCTTCCTATTCCTATCAGATTATCACGAATAACGACGTGAACGCATAATGATGACTTGGAATCCCTAAAGCCAAGCATCAGTTCAAAAGTACAGCCCCCATGCACCATCCCAACAATAACCAGAATAATCAAGCTCTAGCTCATATACTAGAGCTGCTCCTGAAGACTTTTTGCATCGAGCTTTTAAGTATTCGCTCGCCATTTCAAAGTCCGGAATTTTCGAACAGAATCACAAGACTGAATAATAGCATGAATAGAGAATCCACTAAAGCTTTATTCAATGAAATAATTCTCTGATATTCTTCAAAACCTCATCAGGAGCTTGCTCAGGAACATAATGCCCACAATCCACACTCATTCCACTTACCTCGACACCCTCCTCCGCAACACCCTTCCACTCCTTAAGAGCATCAAAACACTTCTCAATAACCCCGTGCTTCCCCCACAACACCCGAATTGGACACTTGATCAACTTTCCCTCCTCTAAATCCCTCCTGCTTTCATCTAAATCCACCGTCGAGCTCGCCCTGTAATCTTCGCACATTGCATGCACCGCCCCTATCTCCCCAAGGACCCTAACATATTCCTCCCAAGCCTCTTTTTCAAACCCCCTATAACCCCCAGATCTGCCTCCCATAAATAGCTCTGCAAATTTTCTCGGCTCACCCGAAATCAACGTTTCCGGCAATGGCGATTTCTGAATCAGGAAGAACCAATGCCAATACACTTTCGCGAATTCGAGGTTGGTTTGGGTGTACATAGCTAATGTGGGACAGATGTCTAGGAGGATAGCTTTTTTGACTAGATCTGGGTAGTCGACTAATAGTTTGTGTGTTACTCGAGCTCCGCGATCGTGAGCGCAGACGTAGAAGGTGGAATGGCCAAGTGTTGACATGACTGTCACGATATCACGTGCCATGGCACTTTTTGCGTATTGACCTACCCCAGAGGGCTTGGAGGAGGCGCCGTAGCCGCGGAGATCGAGTGCAATTACGGTGTATGTACTAGTGAGTTTGGGGGCTATGAGATGCCATATATGGTGTGTTTGAGGGAAGCCATGGAGGAGCAGGAGAGGTGGCCCAGATCCGGACTGGATGCCGTGGATTGAGATATGAGGGTCTGATTGTGTGGTGATATCGAAGCTCGTGAAGTTTTCAAACATTTTGTTATTGTTTTGAGCAAAGTTTCTTAAAGAAAGACTTTGTTGGAAGATTTTATAGACGTGAATAAGGGGAGACCGGGAAATGTCGCTCTCTTGCGGCCGTCGGGTGGTCGGCCGAGGATCGTCCGCTTCGTGCGGGGTGAAAAAGAGGGGCCACGTAATTGGTCGGGGCAAGACTTCCGTCAATATTTTTGTGTATATATATATCTCCTGAACCTCTAAAGCCATCTTTCTCCTGTACAGAAACATCCTCTTGATTAAATACTCTCCTTGTATTCTTTCAATCTCATCCACCATGGCAACCATTACTTCAGAAACAAACGCCACTCTTAATCACGCCTCCATCCTCGCGCCACCTAGCAACAAGCAGCACAAATATCGCATAGCGTCAATCCCAGCAGACGGTATCGGCCCCGAAGTTGTAAGTGCCGCAATAGAAGTAGTTACAAAGCTCTCGGAAATAATGAAAACATTCGAAATCGAGTTCACGCACGTTCCATGGGGAACAGCCTATTACAAAGAACATGGACGTTACGTCGACGAGAACGTTCTTGATGTCTTGAGAAGCTATGATGCTACACTTTTTGGCTCTGTTGGTGCTCCTGGTAAGTCTTCAGCGAGATCAAGAATCCAAAGCTGATGAGATACCAGATGTCCCTGATCACATATCCCTCTGGGGACTACTCCTCGCAATTCGTGGACCATTGCAGCTGTACGCCAACGTCCGTCCCGTCCGTACCTTCCCAGGGACTCAGTCACCGCTCCGGAATGCCAAAGCGTCTGACATCGACTGGATTCTAGTCAGAGAAAATTCAGAAGGCGAGTATTCGGGTCATGGCGGTAGATCTCACCGGGGTCAGGTCTGGGAAGTAGCTACCGAAGTAGCAATCTTCACCTACGTTGGTGTTGAACGCATTATGCGTTTTGCTTTCGCTCAAGCACAGGCTCGGCCTCGGAAACTGTTGACTGTCGTTACAAAAAGCAATAGTCTGCGGAATGGGATGGTGCTTTGGGATGAAGTGGCGTTGAAAGTCTCGAAGGACTATCCCGACGTGAAGTGGGACAAGATGCTCGTTGATGCAATGACAGTTCGAATGGTTAACAATCCCGAATCGTTGGATACGATTGTGGGCACAAATTTGCATATGGATATCTTGAGTGATCTTGCGGCGGCCCTGGCAGGGAGCATTGGGGTAGCTCCTTCTAGCAATTTGGATCCAACGAGAAAGAGTCCGAGTTTGTTTGAGCCGGTACACGGGAGTGCCTTCGATATTACTGGGAAGGGTGTGGCGAATCCGGTAGCTACATTTTGGAGTGCAGCTTTGATGCTGGAGTGGCTGGGTGAGCAAGATGCAAAGGTCATGTTGATGGAAGCTGTTGAGAATGTGTGTCGAGCAGGCATCTTGACGAGAGACTTGGGAGGAAGCGCGAGTACGAAAGAGGTTACGAAGGCGGTTTGTGATGAGATCGAGAGGTTGGGAAAGGGTGAATAGGAGTTGATAGTCGCAAGTGATGTAGACCTCTACCTTGGCTCGACCTTTGAAAGGTGAATAGAGTATAATTCATCGAATCTCTTGTTGCACATCGCAAAGTTATGAATAGCTTCAAAAGTTATTTTTCGTTAGATAGAAATAGTAGGGACATATTAAATATGCAGAAAAACAACTACGTTCATCTAAGCATTCTAGAGGGACTGCTTTCGCGTTACCTTTACTCAGGACCTATTCGTTATTCACTCTATAGATAATGAGTTCGGTTTTATTGCATGTCGTAATTCTCATAATAAGATTTTTTATGCGATTTCATATGAGAACTCATATTTTTGTTGCAAATTTCATTGTGAGATTTTCACATGAGATCTTCACTTAATAGTTCTGAAAAAGACGTTATAATCTGTTTTTTGTTCGAACAACTATGTAGTCAAGGGTCCAGAAACTCTAGAAGACAATCATTTTCGAGGAAGAGCTGAGATGGTGATTATCTTTGTTCAGTACGAACGAACGGAAAGGGTACTAAACTATGACTTTATAAGGCTATAAAGTACCTGAGATGGAATTTTGCAGGATAGAAAAGCCCCTCTTCAACCGACAACGACATCGACCTTGAAAATAGACTATCATTATCACTCTTCATAAACTTGGTCTTGCTCAACACCATCTACTTTCGCTTGCCTGTCAATGGTTGTTGCCCTATGCTTCGGTACTCCTCAACTATGTGAAATTCACCACGACAAGCCACCACTCTCGAATTCTTCAGCAATCATCTCCTAGAATATTGAGAACGGAATATTAATGCCCTAAAAAAGAATGATCAGGGGGAGGCACCATTTGGCAACTCCTTGCAAGTAGTATATCGAATTCCCAGCCCCGAAGTGCAACAAAACTACATATCAAGGGGAACACAGAAGAACGACTTGCGAATTATTTTATCGACGATTATGGTTCAACTTATGTCACTTTCTCCGGCCTCATCATCCATTCGTTGCAAGTTTGCATATATTTATGACTTACCTCAGACCGAGTACAGCGGGCCGTCCACAAAAGACCATATTATATTGTGACGTTCTTGCAAATCTATTCAATGGAAGGAGCAACTAGAGACTTGCGTTACACTTGGAAGCATATTCGTGTCATCTCCATCCTACATAAACCTGAAGGATTGATTGTTGTGGTTCCTCACAATTAAGGCGCTATTCGAGAAACACCTTCACGGATGTAAGAGCACCGAATTCAATCCGCCTGGCGGCTCCAAACAAGAAATCAACAAATGACCCAAGTTCTGGCCGATTTGGAATGAACTTTCGGGCTTGATTCATAGGAGCAGGTAGGCCGTTTTAGCGCTATCATACGGGGCCAGAAATCTCGGTTAGTAGCACGGTTAAGAGAAAGTAATATTGTGGTAGTTGAGCGCAACTTATTCTTTCTTCGTTCCAAGGTCGGTTAGTAAGTACGCCGCTTCTACTCAGGCACTAATCACCCTCGGCTCACCCTCTCCTCACCCAGCTCACCTGAGCAGCCTATGAGCAGTACCCACTTTTCACTCACGCATTTGATTTCCAATCAGACTGGATAAGAATAAGGCCTTTTTATTTCATTTTTGTCAAGTTTTGGCAATAATCCCTGGGAAACACAAACAGGCTCCCAAGGATCCCGAACTGAACTTTTATGAAAATAGGTCTACGTAATATTAGGGCTTAAATGCAATAATAAAGTAGAGCGACAACTAGTTCGTGTTGCAAAGAGATCTCGATAAGGCGGAGGAGAGAGGAGTACTGAAAAGGATATTAGGTAGCTTGAGCGTATATTAAACACCCTAGTTTAGTATAGTACTTTATATAGGGGCTTTACTTACCTATTATACTTGGTCTAGATACAGAGCATTTCAATTGCGTTAAGTATATTAGTCCGCTAGTATAGTAATATATATCGTGTATATTACAATTTAACTCATATTCTATATAAGGCTTTTATATAAATATTGGCAAAACCGTATTGGCGCTCATCAGAGCGTTGATCTTCAGCTGGTAGTCTGTCTCTTCATCTTCACATAAATCATCTTGTATCCAAGATGCTTCAATCATTTTCCTTATTGACCGTATATTGTCAGTGTCTCGTCTTTTTAAAGCCTTGGAAAAAGTTTCGTGGATAAGGAGCCTTTGCTCATCTGATCTAGCTTCACATCCAATTATGAACAGCGGCCATACGCTCTCACAGTATTCAAGCTGTTTGATAATACTAAAAGCGTTTTTGAGGACACTTTCTGTTGGCTGAAAGCCCACTCGAGATCTTCGGCCAGCTCGGTGAAGATAAACGAGTCCGGCTAGTCTGTAGAGCTCGGCAACTAGGTCTGTTCGTTTTTGCTCTCGAGGTGTAGTTGTGGCGAAGTCGTCATGTCGCCGTATTGATATGAGACGCAGCTCTAGAGAATCTAACTGTTGCTTATGTTCTTCAGACAGGAAGTTGGGGTGAGATCGAGGCAGCACAGCAGAACAAGTAAGCGAGAGAATATCCAAAAACTCCAAAGAACAGCCCAGGAAGCTCATGATCTTCGATTCGTCAGTAACAATAACACCATCAGTTTAGCTAAGATCGCTAGAAAGAGCATACCCGTGATCTATCAGGGATGAGTGAGTAAACATTCCGGAGTTGCGGATCCTCCGCGCACGGCTGACGATACACGCACGACTCGGATTGACGCCAGTGAGATGTGCTGAACTGGGCAAGTATAGTATGGCAAGATAACCAGTCGAGTAGAAGTACTTCCTCACTACCCAAAATGCGCGGGAGAGACATTGCTTTCGCAAGTTTAATTGCCCCACACACAAAGAAGGCCCAACCATCGGCAGTATCAGTGCTACTGGAGATCTATTTATGACTTAGCTGTCTATGCATGTAGGAGAACTTTTAATCTTACCTTATACCAGCCTAATAACAAGCTGGCAGCTAGACACCGCAGATGCTCACTGAGGTGCATCCCCTCTTTCACTGAAGCTGCGAGCATCGAGATTGCCTTGCTCTTGAATAGAGAGGCTTCTGCGCCCCCGTACAATTTCAATGATGACAGTGCAAGAATCCCTTGTAGTACCGCCCTAGATGCCGGTGTTTCATCCATGAGGGCAATTCTCAAGAGGAATTGGGAGATTCTACTGTCGTCTCCAAATGGGGCCAACAGGTGCGGCACCATAGTTGTAACTATTTGATATTAATATGTTGGGATTCACGTTAATCGGAATGGGACAAGCAATCGCGATGACTTACAATACGAGAGAAGCATCTGTCCGTCGGCACCGACTCTAGGTATGGGTGATAACTGACCGGGCACGTCATTCGACCACACATTAAAGTGCGCCGCTGTTTTTTGTTAACAAACTTGCAGGAATGGCGAGCAGCGAGAGATTACGAGAGAGATGCTTCTTCTCTAATTCCATCTGCAAGGTTATGTCCCATCGGGACATATTCACAAAGATAGCTCCACCTTCAGGTAATACCTGATTGGGGAGCACGTGGTGACTAGTGATAAATCGACGGCCGTTCCTTGGCTTCGGCCACGATAGTCGAGTGGCTAGACGAGTGCACTCTCTTTTTGACCTTGTGCAATTAATACAAATCGGGAAAGACCTATCACATCGGACTTTGCGATCTGATATGACGTTAGAAGACAAGTTGCTTTCGATCAGGGAGATGCCTGAGAGGCTCTATGAAACTCATTGAAGACCTTTGCATGTCCAACAAGCTTGCTGCTTGCTGTCTCGTGATTCGCCATCCATTGCACGTGGTTCGAGGCCGAAAATCGTCAAAAGCACGAGGTGCTATGTCACCATCGCAGACCCGCTAGTACCTCTCGTATGGTCTGGGGAATTAATGTACCAGAGTGATACGGCATCTCGTCAAGGAGAGAGATGAGGTGGCTCGTCGCGCCTACTGTCTCATTACCAATCTCCAGCTTAGTAATCTTGTTCGTGCCACCACCCGCCAATTATCAAAAGGTTTATTATTATTGGCTACATCACCTCTCAGTGGTCATTTGCCGTACTTAACTAATCAGCTTTGATGGCAAGGTAATACTGTTAACTATCTAGCTAAATTGTTATCTAATCCAAGCCGTGTCATCCCATTTCAAGGTCACTTTTTTATCAATACATGTCTCCACAGATAAGACTATTAGATAGATAGGTATTCTTCGCTTGCAGTAATACACCTCCTTTTTCTACTGACGCAAATATTAATGATACACGTTCAGAATTGAAAATTGACTGCCTCTAAGAGCAATCAAATATCCCTCCACCAGTCGCATACATGCATTAGTTGCATATTATGAAGATCAAAACCAATATTAAGCGGCACCAGCGATGGCGTCGACCTTCTTTTCTTTCAGGGAAATAGTCCAATCAACAGCCGCAACCCCTATGATCGAAACTGCAGCTAGTGCTACAGCCGCATACCACGTTTGAGTGATCGCGTGGTTATATGCGACTAGAACACCTGCTAAATACTGAGGAGCAATAACGTTCTTAAGCGCTGTTGCGCCTGTTGATGAAACAATAGAGGGCGATAGGCCAGGAACTGCATCCGCCAAGTTCTGCACCAACAGATTTGAGAAGATGGTATCCGAGACAGAAACGAAGATGGCACCTCCCAGAGTCTGTGCAAAAATCACTAACGCCATCGCAACAGGAATATCAACAGGCGGTACCGCTACCTGAACGACGACAAAACAGACTTGCATGCCTGCTCCGATCCCCATGCCATAGAGAACCTGATATCCAATCCATGCAGCATGGCCACTATCGACGTGGAAAGTTGTGAGGAGGCCGACACCGACGGAAGAAACTACAGATGAGAATAATAAAAATGGGCCATAATAGCCAGAAGCGGTGATGCCACCCCCGGAAATGAAGGTGCAGATGATGACAGCAAGGACCATCGGGATGTTCATAATGCCTGATTTAATAGGGGAGGCGCCTTTAATTGCCTGGAACCAAATTGGGATCTTCGAAAGAGTATCATTAGCAGTGGAATTTGGATTGGAGCAGGGAAGAGACTCACAAAGTATACAACGACAAAGAACGATGCGCCGAGTGTGATATTGAAAACGACAGAACCCCACACGTTGCGTACCTTAAAGATCCTTGGAGGCACTGTCGCATTCTCCCCTTTCCAAAGTTGGACCAGGACAAATCCGACAAAGAGTACACCAAATAAAACAAAAAGGACGACGACCCTCGCATTGGCCCAATGGTATTTTGAGCCCCCAAATTGCAGCGCCAGTAGCAGGCAAACTATTGATGGTACGAATAATAGAGTGCCAAAGACATCGAACTGGTTCAATTGTGCTCGCCATCCAGATTTTGGTTTCGCTGTCCTCCCAGGGGACTGATAGAAGAACACAATAAAGAACACTGTTACGCCACCAATAGGCAAATTCAGATAGAAGCACCATCTCCAAGTAGCTTTATCCGTGAGAGCGCCCCCTATCAGTGGCGCAACGACAGAAGCAATGCCAAACATGGCGCCAATGAGAGACGTATAGGTAGGGCGTTGGCGGAGAGGAACCGTTTTCGAAATGATAAGCATTGCGCCGGAGAAGATACCGGCGCCGCCGAGGCCAGCAATTGCACGACCGACAATGAGAGCTGTAGAGTTGGGTGCGACACCACAAACAAGTGATCCGAGCTCGAATATAAACAAGGCAATCAGATACACCAATTTAATGTCGTAAAATGTATAGAGCTTGCCGTATATCAGCTGGGGAGCGCAGCCGGCAAGTAGGTATGCCGAAGCATACCATCCGACATCATCCAGGGCGTGGAACTCGTCCGTGATGCGAGGAATGGCAGTCGCTATGATCGTGTTGTCGAGAGAGAAGCACAGAACTGACAAGCAGAGAGCAATCTGTTGGTGGATGTTATTAGGAGGGTTCTTCGAAGTATTAGAATAATAGGAGTACGAACTGTGATAATGGCAAGTCGGGGTCCATGTGGATAGTTGGTAAACTCATCCTCCTTTGGTGTCGTCTCAACAGGCTCAGATGACACCATTGCTTCCCCTTCGCTCTTTAAATCAGCTTCTAGTGGTTTCCCATCTAAATCAGTCTTTTCTGAGGCTGTGCCTAGGTCTTTTCGGTCGTTCATGATGATGGTTTGGTCGACACCTCTATGTTAAGGAGGGGGGGAAATGATTGTAGTAGAACAGATTGGTGGTGAACAAGTACAAATAAAGGTGCAAACTCCTACAGGAATAATTGAGAAGAGGCGTTCTGCCTCTCGCGCGAGGTATTTAAGAAATTACTCACCACAAATTTGCGCTAGTGATTGTTGATAAACATTGCAATAATTTGCGAGCTTCAAGCTCTGGAGCACGGCGTATAATGCTTACATACCTCCTGAGGTCGCCCTACTCTAACTATTAATTAAAATGTCGAGCCGTGACACGATTTTGTCATCATTTACCATGTAAATGCCCTGCACCTAATTGGCGACCTTGCTTATGAAACGATGGCAAGTATTTGCGAGTGATTGCTATGTCTTGCACCAGATAATTGGCGACTTTGCTTATGAAACGATGGCAGGTATTTGCGAGTGATTGCTAAGAGCAGCCACGACCAGTTGCACCTAACATGGAAACACGACACGAACCTTACCAATCATTTTACCGCAATTCTTTAGCGTAGAGAGATGAACGATTTGCAATATCATTTTCCCAGCGCTGAGAATCCCGCCGACTGCTAACGATGAACAGCATAAAGAGGAGAGGGAGCACCCTCCGCAGCTCGAACCTCCTCTGCACTGTACGAAGCAAACGAAACTATGTCGAAGTATCTTCTTGATCTCACCAATGAATTTTCTGGGCTCCGGGCTCTCGTGACTGGCGGCTCCCGCGGTATCGGTGCAGCGGCGGCGCAGCGCCTGATTGATGGCGGCGCGAAAGTTGTGGTTACAGCCCGCAACTCCCACGAAGAAACACCATCAGGCGCCATCTTCGTGGCGGGTGATACCCGCACGAAAGAAGGCGCAGCAGCCGTAGGGCACGCCGCGCTTGAGGCCTTGGATGGCAGGATCGATATCCTAGTCAACAGCGTTGGCGCGGCTCGGCTTCATGCCAGCCTGGAAGCAATTCCCGATGATGAATGGATCGACTCGTTGAATATCAACTTCCTAGCAACTCTCCGAGTGACAGCCGCAGTGCTGCCGGCATTGAAGCAGTCGAAGCACGGTGCTATTGTGAACGTGTCGGCCGGTGGCCTGATTCCATTCGCAGGCGCGATGGCGCATTATGGCGCGGCCAAGGCAGCGTTGAACAACTACTCTCAGGGCCTGGCTAAGGAGCTCGCGCCGCTGGGCGTTCGTGTCAACATCGTGACGCCTGGCCCAATCTACACACCCGGCGGCGATGAGGTGCGCAAGCAGATCACCACCGCCATGGGCATCACCGACCAGCAGTTCATGTCAACGGTACCACTGCAGGGGCGGGGAGGCAAGTCGGAAGAATTGGCTGAGGTGATCGCCTTTCTCGTCTCCGATCGCTCATCGTATGTCACCGGCCACAATCACTTCGTCACCGGTGGCTGGGGCGAACTCGCCTGAGCCTCCCAGACTGGGCTCACCAAGGTCCGGACTGTACCCCGTCTATGCAGCGGAAGAGTCACCTCACAACAATTGCTGGGATTTGGGAAGGAAGACATGGCTAGGCTGTTTTGGTTTGAACATAGCTTAGATTGAATGAATCGTATCTCGCAAGCCAAGCCCACTAAGGCCCGGTCATCGACCGTGTTGACAAAAAACAACTTCACGCTGTGATTTGATAGTTCAAATCTCTACCCGAGATTGTCATCTGAAACGGGGAAACAATGTGCAATTTCGTGATCGATGCCAAACCTTGCGGCACGAGGTTGCGGAAGCAGGCAACAATTTGCGAACCTTAATTCTACCACTAGTCTGATTTGTAGAGCTAGCTTACGGAAGGCGGGCAACAATTTGCGAACCTTAATTCTACCACTAGTCTGATTTGTAGAGCTAGCTTACGGAAGGTGGGCAACAATTTGCGAACCTTAATTCTGCCACTAGTCCAATCTGTGCATTTAAGAAGTAATCCATTTGGCAGGCAAAATGGTTCACTGGTCTGAACAGAACTGCATTAGATCCCTAATTGAAATTGCCATGAAAAGGCACGACGTCTAAGTCCAGCCGTGCTCTCAATTCTCCTCCTTGACTTGAACGAGCAACTTGCCTATAGGTAGGTTATAGTCAGCGAATCATGAACTCTCCCGACAAATTGCCAGCTCATAGGCTTACCAGTGTTAGTTCCTGTGAATATGCCGGCGAGCGCTTCTTCAGCAACAGCCAGCCCACCTTTAATAATAGTCTCGCTGCGCTTCAGCTTGCCTTCTGCTAGCCACTGTGCGAGAATCTTAGTGGTAACAGCAAATTGATCTGCATATTCGTTCATGAAATAGCCTTGTAAGCTTGGTAGAAGTTAGCACTATGTAATTTGGTTTAAGAGACAGCAAGGTACCGAATGCTCTTAAAAATGATGTCCAGATAGTTCTATCGTAATTGCGATTGTCAGTATATGCCAAGATAAGATATTCATTGCAGAGAGGGTTACCTCAATTATCGCCGTATTCCCAGAGTTATACAAACTGGTGGCTACAAAGTATTAGCAATCAACCACTTGCCCAATAAGAGTAACACCTAAGCATACCACCACAAAGAACAAATCTTGCATGCGGCTTTGCCCTACTCAATGCAAGATCCAAAATCTTGCCACCGACATTGTCAAAGAAAATATCGATAAGCCCATCAGTCTTTTGCTCAAACTTCTTTGCAAAATCTTTGTCTTTATAATTCAATGCGTCACAACCCAGCTCCTCTAAATAGCTGACCTTGTCATCTGTCCCCACAGTACCTAGCACTTTTGCACCCTTTAACAAGGCAATTTGGCAAGCAGCAGTCCCAATTGCACCAGCAGCACCAGAAACAACGACAAAGTCGCCAGCTTTGATATCTGCCTCTTTGATTAAGCCAAAATAAGCACATAATCCTGAGAATCCCAGAACTCCTAGGCTGTCAGTAAGTTTGGCACCATTCGGAAGATTTATCGGAGTCACGTCCGCAGCATCAGTAATTGCAAGCTCGGTCCATCCGGCATTGAACGTGAAAACCTTCTGTCCTGCGGAGATGGTTGGGGTCTTGGAAGCAAGGACGTTTGCAATTACAACCCCAACCATTACAGCCCCAACCTCCACAGAAATTTCTACCGAAGGGCGATAGGAGGCCGAACCTATGTCTGTTAGTTTCATGGACAAAGATATGGCAGCCGAATATTCCCATCGCCTCCTTTAACCGACCCTTTTCAGCTGAAATAACTAGATCATAAAGGTAGCAGGAAAGAACACAATAAGCCATATATACTGTGAGAGGTATAACTATTTTGCTAAGGCTGGTCTGATTTTATTTCGCCGCAAACTGCAGGCTTGGATAATATGAAGGCTAGGTTGAATTCGTGCGTGCGTACGTACCTTCTTCGATCCATCCTCGCATTGCTGGATCGATGGAGATGTATAGCGTCTCCAAAAGGACTTGACCATCTTGAAGGTCATCCGCTGTGAGTATTGGGTTCGTGGTCAGTTTGAAGGTCGCGCCAGGGACAATGTTCGTCTTTGGGTGCTTTGCCAGGATAACGGATTGGAAGGTGGTTTTAGCCATAGTGAAATAATATTTGTCTAGAGAAAAGGCGCCGTCCAATTTCCTTTCTAATGCACCACGTTGTCCTTATATACCACCTTGGTACTTGAGCGTCTGAGCTAGTGCTAAATAATATCTTGCCCATAAATATCACATGACTTGTAATGTCAGGTTATTACACAACCCATACGACCAAAGAGTTAAGGTTCGCGAATTGTTGCCAGCCTTCCGTAATCTGGTTGCGTGAGGCTAAGCAATGATTGCATCATGATGGTGCGCCAAAATTCTGTAAGCACAAAGATAAAACTAACTCTAAAAACCTTGTATTAAGTTTCAAAAGATCCGCGTTAAAGTTGAGGATGGAATAACGAAGCGTTTTGTCTGCATCCAATAGGTTAGTTAGGATGTCGTAAATTGTTGCTAACTAAGAGACAATCGTGGTGATTTCATTTACCCCAACCCTTCCCCCCGGGAGATATGCAGGCTATCACAAATATGTATCTTTACATAATTACGAAGTGAGTCCTATACATAAAGACAGTTGATTACGAATCCGAAACAATCTAAAGCTCTATGAAAAACTAAGATATGTTCATAATAACCGGTCGAAAGTGCCGGAAGACAGTAAATTGAGTATAACCAAGGGATATTGAAGTGGCGGTTTCTGAGCATGCTATCGTTATTTCTCTTTATGGCTGTAATATTACCTCTTATACTACACATTATGATATTATTTCTTTTCATACTGCCAAAAAACATAATACCCTCATTTAACACAGGTTATCATAAGAGATAGGCACGTATTTACTCCAACACAACACACAAATTAGAGAAATTATGCAATGCAATTTAATAACTTGTTCGAGCAGCTGCCAGAGCAGCTCTGCCGACTCCTTTGCCTTTGCCTTTCTGTTTACTTTGTTGCGCATGAAACATGGGTCTAATGCGATGCTAGTCTGCTTGGATGGTCATTCGCCTCCGTGCTTTGTAAAGATCTTAAGCGTCCCCGAGTAAAAAGGCCTGCAGCTTCTTGGGAGCGTGGTCAGTCAGCACGATATTGCTTCTCGTCGCTGTTCCACTTTTCTCCTGCTTATGATTTATTTAGTTGTGCATGTTCGCTCACTTCGACTTCCTCGATCTCTTCTCAATCTTCCACCACTTAATAAACCAATACGTCCGATATCATCCTTATTCTCGGTGCCGGACCAAATGTTGGCTTTTCCCTCGTGAAACTCTTCTCCGCCATGGGATTCAAAACTGCCATCGCGAGCCGGATTCCCAAAGCTGAACTCTCAGCCGCTGCTGATTTAGCTGTAAAGGCTGATTTCGAAGATCCGTCGAGCATCAAAGCCGTTTTTAAAGAAGTGGGGAAAAATTGGGTGTTCCGAATGTGGTGGTGTATAACGGTCCGTTCGTCCTGTTCTTTATAGCATCCAAACCATACGGACATTGTGGAGCCAGTATTTATATTTAAACTGATAATGAAAAAATAACTGCGTCGGGAATTTTCGCCTCTGACCCCGTCTCTGTCGGACTCGAAAAGTTCACCGCAAGCCTAAACGTGAATGTGGTGTCGGCCTACGCCGCTCTCCAAGAATTCGTCACTGCTATAAGGACTTCATCAAAAGATGTGTTGAAGACATTTATATATACCGGCAATTCTCTAAATTTTGTTCCCCTTCCTATCGTACTACATACAAGGATGGGCAAGGCGGGCGCTGCACATTTGATTAAAGGATGGGCGCTCGCGTATAAGAAATAGGGATTTCTGTGTGTTGATTCCATTTCCGATCCCCATGTTTCCCATTTTCAAAACTCAGCGAGAAAATTCACCCCGAAGACTTCACCTAGTATACCTTGAATGCAAAAATAAAAAAAGGGAGATGAAAAGGAAAAGAAATAAGAAAACGAAAGAAATTTGCTTATAAGAGGGGAACGAGCAAAACGAAAGAGGGAATGAGAAACGGGCTAATGCGAATGAACAGGTTCTATTACACAGACGAGCGGTTCCACGATGGAGGGGGTGTCTTCGTGGATATTGACGGACAGGCCCATGCGGACTTTTATTCTGAGCTAGTTCGTAGGAAGAATCAAGGGCCTCGGGAGGCCACATTCGTTAAGGGAAAGGGATATGTAGATTTTGACGGAAAGGTGGCGCTGGCTCCTCCTTTTTGGAGAGGACAGCAGATATGAAATACAGTAACTCGAACCCACATAAGATTTGTAGGTAAAGACTGCAATATTCATGGCTTTGGATGCAATCCATAGTGGCAGCAAGCAGTGGAATGCGGTGACATGTCACGGTGTCACAAACCTCTATTCTACAAGTATCTAGAGGTCCAACTTGCTACCTTCCTCTAATTTCCGTCCATGCCTAGCCATCTCTCATGTTCCGTGGGTCCCTAGGTGTCGCTCGCATCTCATCACGTCAACGATTCCTTCACGTACAGTTGAGTCCCCTAAGTGTTTTTGTGCCCTCTATAATTAGTATGTATTATAACTAGCCGCTTACAAGCCATGTGGCATTTGTTCCCATCAAAGATTATAATTACCAGAGAAAGAGTATCACTAGGGCGAAAATACGCTAAATTACGTGCGCGTTATAATGGTGTGCAAATACTTTTGGAACCCTACTGTAGCTTCACCTTATCAATGAAATCCTGCAGGGAATTACAAATCAATCCTATAATCATCACCATTTGTCAGCTCGGAAAATTGTGGCCAGCTGACTTGATTTGTAACATGTCAGAATTGAATCCCTACTAAAACAAAGTAGGTCGCGGCTTGTATATTGTCAGCCAAAACTCATATGAAAAGAGCATTCGAGACCTTTCCATACGATTTGGGTTCATACACCAAACACATTCAAGAGCTAGTTCCACAATATGTCCCAGCATCTAGCGTTTGCCCAGTTGGTGGCCCAAGGACCGCTGTCCACAATTCATGTGCCGACCCAGAAGCCTGGCAGGGGCGAGATCCAAATAGAGATGAGAGCTGTTGGCATGAACGTACGTCCATCTTCTACTCCCTTGGTTACGTCGTCTCATAATCACGTCAGCCTGGCGAGCGTATGTTCCTCGATTCTACGTGGCTAGAGGCGTCTCAGTATCCTTGGATCCCAGGATCTGATCTCGCAGGTGTCGTGTCAGAGATCGGTGATGGAGTCACAAAATTTAAGAATGGTGACAGGGTATGTCATTGTAGAATCCCCACTTGAGCCATTGGGCCTCCCTGATTCACCTGTAAAGGTTGTGTCAATGCAGATGGCAGCTTCGAAAGTCCTAGGGAACAGAGTTGGTGGCTTGCAAAAGTATGCCATAGCTTTCGCAAGCCTCACAGCATTGATCCCCACCGGAGTTTCATTTGAAGAAGCAGCAACTGTTTCAATAACGGCCACCACTTCACTCGCTGCCTTTCATGCTCTATCGCTGCCGTGGCCCACGATTTCTGGCCGTAGAGAACTAGACGAGCAGGTCCTGGTATGGGGCGGAGGGTCTGGGGTCGGTATGACTTCGATTGCTTTTCTACGTTTGGCCGGCTACAAGAATATCATCACGACAGCAGCTATCAAAAGAGAGGCGGAGTTGAAAAGTATTGGTGCAACAGTTGTGATCGATCATCGCGACGAAGCTGTCGTTGAAAAGCTAACAGACGTGTTGCATGGAAACACGTTATCCAAGGCATTCGACGCCGTGGCGAGAGAAGGGACCACTGAATCTATTGCTCAAGTAATGAAGAATGGAGGCAAGATCGCCCGTGTTTTGCCTCTTAATCCTGCAACCAAAGGGAATGAAGGAATTGAAATGCTAGGGATAGATTGTACGATGTTTCACGATGCAAGTTATACTTCTTTGAGTGTCCATGTGACAGAAAGTTGCTGACAGACGAAGCTTTCAGGACAACACCCCGAGTACAGAGCCCTGGGCGAAGATGTTGTTTGGCCATTGTAGGTTTCCCAAGTTCTGACTTGTTGGACCGCTCGTCTCCAATTGCTAATAGGAATATGTAGTATTCAAGATTTACTTGATCAAGGGTATCTATGTTTAGCAGGCTCTGGAAAGCTGCGCTAATGAGTCATGTCTGATTTAGATATCCATTCCAACGCCAACTCGTGATTGATTGTAGTGGACCTTATGGCCTTCAGCGTATTGAAGAAGCATTTCAAATTCTCCGAACGGAGAGTACTGATGGGCGCAAAATTATCATCAAACTATGATGTTTAGCGAAGCAACTGGTTTAGTAGAGCAATGTATCACTAAAATCTGAAAACCTTTCATAGCTTCTTAAGCTCGAGATAGAATATTCCAGTATGGAGAGAGCGAAGATAAGACATTTAATATTTGTCTCACAATGTAACATGCCATGGCAGACCCATTGAGAACATTCACTGTTCCATATCCAGCTTTGAGACGCTCAATATCCGGAAGTGAGTTGTATTCGTTGATCTGAGCGACAGAGATAGGAGAACGCCCAACTGCCACGAGGCTATTTTCTTTATTTATTTGAACAATAACCTCTCCACCATTTGTTGCATCACTTATATAGGCGTCGAAAAAAGGGTTACTGTAGCAGCCGAGTCGCGCTGACTGTAAACCCAAGTCCGGCCGCCCCAAGGCAGATTGGAACTAACAATAACACGAGTGGAACAGGCGCCGGTTAGGCCAAGAAGGCCGCATCTACGGGAGGAACTAGTGGCGGTTGTGCTCAAGGAAGCTATTTGGTTTTGGTGTTGGAAGGTTTAAAAGATTCGAGTTTGGATGAAATTTAGAAACTAGGAGAAAAAGAAAGAGGAGATATGCGAGGAAAGTATAGTATTAAAATATATAAAAGCAAAAGAGGAGAAAATTAAATTCCACCGAAATTCGTATTATATAAAATCGCCCCTATAGACATTAATAAGAACGTTATAGAATAATGAGGCCAATATACTTATTACGTATATATAAGCGAATATAGATCTAAAAATGGCTCGGGGGAATCTCGGTCGCAAGGGAGCTAAATGGGATCTGTACTTGGAGACAAAATAAGGAAAGTGTAATCGAGTATTAAGGGAGCCGGAATGGGTCCCTATAAGAGCTAAAATGGCCCCTTAGCGCATGCTTAGGCTGACTCTGTCGTGTGCTCAGGTCGCTTAGGCCGAGCTTAGGACGTACTCAGGTTAAGGCGGCAGCTGCTCACGTCTAAATATTAAAACAGAACCAGCGAAAAAAAAAGTTGAGTCTGACTTATGTAGTATTGTGAATCAATTTTCTCTCTCTTATACTTCCTATACGGTTAGTAAGCTTGCCGCTCTTGCTTAGGTGCTAATTACCCTCGGCTTATCCTCGACTTAGTTAATTTGCCTAAGCTTCGTGAGCAACCTGAGCAACTCACCCGAGCACCCTAAGCACCCTGAGCCACTCACTTGAGCGCCCTGAGTACCCCGAACAAGATCTATCAAATCGTTACATGTTTGACTTCTCGCTTTTCGACCAATTGCACTTAATCTGACCTTCGTTCTCTTATATGCCTCCGACGTAAAGACTACGACAATTGGTCTGAAGACTCAGATGAAGTTACTGAAGAGGATTGGGAAAGATCCGGAAACTTCTCAGCAGTCAGGGTCTCCGCCTCGCGAACGACAAGGCAGATCCTGACAGAATTTTTTTGGATACGGGAATAGAACCTGATTTTTGTATTGCTATCTCAGCGATTACTAACAGAGACTGGCAGTTGTGCCTTTGATGAGATTTGATAAAGAGCAGCTCTGCGACGTGAAGGTTAGACCAAGCCCCATGTATGAGCGTTTTGGCGCTGGCATAGTTGATAAATACCGAAAATATATGTCTGTAGGCCAACAACCTACCTTTTATTTACGTACCCGAACAATGGTGACTGTTGGTATACGGATAGGTGCGCAGGTCATAACGGTATCAGCGGGAACGAGGATGGTCATTTTAAAGAAGCTCCAACAGACTTTTCTCTGTGCCAAGCGAGGGGCCTACCTCTTTCTTCAGCCGATATCCCAGCATTCTATCAAGGAGGAAGCCAAGAAAGCTCCAGAGTCTATATCAACTATCTATACGCGGAGTAAGTTACTCTCCGTCGTTCAAATGGAAATTACGGATGACTTGACGACACCCCAGGTATGACTAGTCCAGTGGCACTCTTGCACAGGAAACCCGCCTACGAGCTGCCTGGGCATGGTATCGTACTGCTGTAGTCTATGAGCAATGCGCTACAGATATCGCCGTGAGAGGACCGAACCAGAGGGAATTGGGCTTGTGGTCGCTAGGAGAAAGGTACGTTAGGTACAAAGTGACCACGATTAAAGATCTAAAATTTGCGAAGTGCAAATCCCGAACTTATTCGTGCGTTAGTATTACTTCAATAAGATATTACTAATTTCTTTATCTTAACTATAGTATTAAAAAGTATTAGATATTATAATCTTATAAATTAACTTTATATATTAAGTATATATTAATTAAAATAGCTTAAACTATAATTAAAGAAAGTCCGGAGAAAAGGAAGGAAATTTTAGCAGCTACTCAAAAAATCTCCCACTAGTAGCTTGCAAGTCCTCCTCCTCAAGTTACTTTTCCAAATATCTCGCCCAGCTTCACCGCAGCTCAAATGTCTCTTCTTCGCCCCACGTCTTTCCACGACCGAGATCTGTTAGCGCTTCGCTGTCCATCTTCCCGTGCACGTAAGCTTCGCCGACAAGGATGTAGTGGCCCTTAGGCGACATCTCCCGCAGGATAACGGGAACGCTGCAGCCGTACAGGATGCAGACAAAGTCACCGTTTTTCGATAGCGGCGGACCGAGGCCGAAGAGAGAATAGTCATCCGCTGTCTCGTCCGAGGTGGGCATCTCGTTGTCAGGTGCCTCCTCTGAGTCCAGCATTTCGTTTTCATCCAGTATTTCAACCAGCTTCTCTGTCCCATTAGTCACTGGTCTCTCATGCAAGGTTTCTGCCCCGTTGATTGCTGACATTTCTTCCTGACCCTTGACACCATTGTTATTCTCCGTGTTGTTCTTCTCCGATGCATCATCCTTCTCGCCGGTCTCCCTCTCTTTTAATGCATCTTTTGGGCTATTCACCTCGTTCTCCTCTGCTGCGTTCTCTGCCATCCCGTTTGCGCCACCCGAGCCTTTGTCCATATGCTCCTCCGACACCACATTTGAGTCATGTGCGTGCTTCTCCAGCTCATCCTTCTTGCCAGACACACTTGTCATTGTCGCATTGAAAAAGGTTCTGTTCCAGGTCACGTTCCGTACTCGTGTGAGATACTTGCGCAACATCTCAGAATGTCCCTGCAGAAGCTCCCCGACGTTCAAGTCGCCGTTGTTGAAGGTATCTGCGATTTCGAGGCAACGCATACAAGCTCGCTGATACCATGTTGGGGGTATTTGTCCGTCGGGATCTCGGTCTGCCACGAGAGTCCGCCATATCTTATCCGGTACGCTGTCATGCTTCTGAATTCCTGTCCAAGAACCCATCCCCAAGGATTCTTGGAGGATGACGCCGCCGGTGTTTCGCGCTGATACGACTTTAATCATGGCTAACTTAAAGCCTCTCACGAAGATGGATCGCTTGTGATCCTTGCCTGCGCTGGTCTGATGTACTTTGAGATCTTTTAGTTCAACCCACTTCCTTTTGCCGGATGCTGCATATCGAGACTCCTGGCCGGCTGGCCCAACAAGGCTCACGCCATTTTTGCGGCCACTGTACACCTCGGCTGGTGCACCATACTCAGAATTGGTTAGTAGCGGTATCCAAGACGGCATACCCTCTTCCTCGTCCGCGTTGTCGCCATCCTCGTCCTTTGTCTTGTCTTGCTTTGGCTTCAGCGGCATCGCCCACGGGCGGCAAATAATATCAAGTGAACGGGACGACTTGATGCAGAATTTGGTGAAGTCTTTGAAGACCTCTATCGGAGTCTTTCTGTAGTTGACAACGAGGCTCCGTGGGCCAGTCGCTCTCCCGCCCGAGTAGATACCTGAATTCCGAGACGTATCCCGAGCGATCGACACGAGACTATATACGAGGTCACGCCGATCGCTGGTGTCGAAGGTCGTCAGCGACGTGACAAGCGATTCGATGCTCGTGCGCGGCATCCTGATGCCGCCTCTCGCATCTCTTAGGAATAGCTTGCTCGTGGCTTCTAGCAGGATGTAGGCTCCGAACGACTGCACATCTCCGAGGGTATTAGGGCCCTCCCTCCACTTCGAGTAGTCGAACAGGCTCTTGATGGTCTCCTGGTTGGAAGCCAACAAGGAGACGGCGTCCGCAAAGTCGGACCAGTGGACGGTTTTGCTGCCGCAGTGCACCGCGGCAGACCGTGCGAGCGAGATCTCCTGGACGACCCAGCGGCGTGAAAACCAGCGGTCCCTCATCAGCTCGGCCAGCGCGTACCAGTTTTCGGCCTGTTGCTTGTCCTTTGCGTACCGGTCGAGCACGGCAAAGTCCATGATGGTCGGGATGAAGCCCATCGCGCTGTCGCTCCGCCCCGCGCCGTCGCCTTCCCCAAGCCAGATGCACACGTTCTTGGCACTGTGGTAGACTTTCACCATGTTGTTGAGCTGCTCCGTCTTCTCTTCCTTGTTCGACTGGTCGATGCACAGATAGTCGACCCACAACGCAACCGGATGGTCGTGTCTGCGGAGCCGGAGCAGCGCGCGGAAAAGGTTGTCGCGGATGGGAATGCGCGTCGCACGTCGTGCGGTGAAGCCCCAGTCCGCCTCGTCCAATTTCTCAGGCAGGTGACCGCGAAGGAGGTAGAGTCTGCCATTCTCGGAGTCCGGGCCCCAGTGGTAGGAGAGGGCGGCGTATTCGGGCATAGGGTCTTTCTCCCATGATTGCGTGTCCAGTGCGCAAATCAAGGGGTAGTCTGCGCAGTCCTTCGGAGCTGGCATCAAAAGTAGAAGCCTGACATCGCCAGGACCGAGGCGTTGGTAGACTTTGGAGTCCTGGAGCGGATTGCCGGTAAGATGGTCCTTCTCTTCGATTGAGAGGTTGGCATCCTGAGTTTCCACGGCCCGCTGCCCGACTTGCTTGAGCCATTTATCCTCAAGATATCGCTCCCATCCAAGGACAATCCGCAGGTCCCGCGTCCGGTCAGCTTTGTCTCTCAGCCATCGGACGTTCGTGAGCAAGTCTTCGAGCGTTCTAGCGTCCTGTAGTGTCTTCTCCAGCTGTTTTAGATTATTCTGTTCGTTGGACTCCTCCCCGAACTCGTCTTCAAGTTCCGAATCGTCAGAGCCCAGATCGCTCATCCTCCTCTTCCTTTGGGTTCCAAACATAGCTCTCCTAAAGTATGGTAGTTCTTGCTGTATTTCTCGTAGTTGTTCTCTCCTCATTTTCTGCCCGGACCATTCCGCTATTTTCTCATCTTCCTTGCCCAGCCTATCTTCTTCATCATCAGTCTCTTCTTGTTTGCCTCTGTCTCGCTTTTGCGCGGCGAGATACGCGTTGATGCGCATTTGCAACTCCTGCTCGTCAGACTTTGCTTTCTTACAGCGCTTCTCACAAGCTTCTTTTTCTTGTTCTTTCTCCTTGATCTGTGACTCCAAACTTTGCCTTCTGTGTTTATCCTCCCGTTGCAATATCTCTTTTCTCATTTCTTCTGCCCGCTGGGTTTTCTCGGGGTTTTCTCCCTTCTTATTTTCCTTTTCTGTTCCATCTTCAGTATCTTCGTTCCCATCCACGTTGTCATTCTCGCCCCCATTTTCATTTCGATCGTCGCTGCCCTTCTCTTTCTGGTCTTCATTGTCTTCCCGATTCAATCCAGGATCTTTTCCTGACTGGTCCTCCAGATCTTCTTCAGAGGGCTTTTTCTTTATCTTGTCCAACTCCTCTCGCAGTCTGTCCAGCGTTCGATTACACGAACTACTTATTCGCTCCTCCATCTCAATTGTCTCCTTCTTCCGTTTTAGCCTCTTCCGTACCTTTTCCAGCTCCACGGACTCCTCTCTCTGTTGGCCTCTCAAATCATCTGAAGAAATTGCCTTCGACAATGCGTCCCCTATTTTATCAAAAAGTGACCATGCCTCCATGGGGGGCCCAAAGGGAACGCTGCTCAGCTCAGGTCGCTGTCGACGCATTTCGTCGAGATCCTTGCGACATTTGATCTTGAGCTCCTCTTGCTCTTTCTTCAGTTTTTCTTCCTCTGTCTGGAGTAACTTGATCTTCGTGCCGAGTCTTTGGAACCGCTCGACAGCGGAGACATAGCCGGGCTCTCGGAAGTTTAGATGATTTGATTTGACCTTTGTTTTTGGAGGCAATTCCGGCAGCCTAGAGCTGCTATCATGCTCAACCTGCTCAGCCCGGTGGTACGGCATTCTGTTCTGATCAACTACTCCAAGCGAATCTCAGTGCCCAAAAGATTGTCTGAATGCGCTGAAGAGAAAAATTGGCGCAAGACAAGATTGAGAAAGTGGGCGGAAATTTAACATGCGTCTTCCTGGGTTCCACCGTTCTGCGAAGAAAGCCTTCCATTAAATTAAACTCAGCCTCAAACGAAACGGGGCTGCTGCAGCTGTCACAATCTCAATGAGCATGATTTACACATGGTATTGATTAGTCTAAGAAAGATGCAGGCCCCTGCATTGCCCTCTTCTGCTCGATCTTCGACGTGGCCAAGATCCATTGGCCCACAAGTTACTGGTGGCTTGCAGCCTGCGCTATCTGCTGAGTCCCCCTTCTGAAAAGATGCAGCGCCTCTGCGTCGCCCACGAGGTGGTGGGAATTGGGAGTCTCTATTCGACAACCCCACTTGCGGGGAAGATCTCATACAACCTACAAGGTGAAACAAATGTTAACAAAATAAATGTTGAATGTAAGATGATTGTGGCTGTGTCTCCAAGGTGGCTAGACTAATCACCTTTCCAAGACGTGCGATATTTTGGTCTTCGTAGTTAACTACTAGCCAGTGCTTATTAACATTTACTTACCCCTCTCGTAATAATGAAAGAGGAATTGGGGGGAGTGCGCGATAATGCAGGTGTCGAGCCCCTGTACTACGGGATATAGCCTCCCGTTCAGCCTGTGCGGACGGAAACAGAAAGCATCCACTAATCAACCAACCACCCACGCACTCACTACACGACCAAAAATTTTGAAAACTTTTCAATTTACTCAGAAAACTCCAAAAACTTCGGAGAGTATGAAAAATAGTCCGAACAGTCCGAATACAACCTTACTCTAGCTCATTTCTAGTAGTGTTGTGGTCAAATTCTAGGTTAAGCTAGCTGGAATAACTTAACGAACAGCGGCACGCAAACGAGAAAAAGAAATTATACGTTCGTAAGCACGGATCGGGGAGGATATCACGACATTTCACGCACCATGGAGATTGGTTGGGGCAAGATCTATTGTGCGCAGCTTGGCCCGTCTTGGTTGTGGTATTCTTCGATACTTGTCTGAATTGGCCAATTGTGGCACGCTGTGCACGAACGCCTCGCCACGTCACACTACATCATTCGACATTATCCACCGCACACATCGAGATCTCCCTCCATAATCCCGCACCTCCTTTCGATTATCCCGCACTCCCCCCAAATTCCTCTCTTATTGTTACGCTTTACGCAGACACCGCACCGAGCATTTCTAAGAACGGATCCTAGTGCCTGTTACCACTTGCCTTGATGTGGCCCCTCTGAGGCTTGTAGATTGCTCTGCCACCAATAAGAGCACAGGAGGATCCCGCACCAGCCCAATCATTTGCCTTGGAGCCTATCTACCTTCAGTTCTATGGTATTAGGTGGGTAGATTGGAGCCATCATTTTCCATATCCCGGAAGTCCCTGATCAGTTGACGGACCAACTCATTTCAAGCGTACAAACTCGTCTGACATTTTCGGTGCGGAAGAGAGCCGCCGCGTCACACATCAGCTCGCAATACACCTTTCTCCTTAGATACTGCTGGTCTCGTTGCCTTGGCCGACCTTACGACTGTTTCAGAACACATTACATTAACAAGAATAAACCCGCTTGCAAACCTCCTTGTCCTCGTCCCAAGTCTTCACTTCTAAAGAGGGCAATTAGTTTAATAGTAAATAGTTAAAACTGGACCCTTAACTCGCAAAATATTAAAACCCGAATTATTTGGGCTATGGGATTATTAAAAGGGGGGACGAGAGGATAAAACTAAAATTAATAACTTGAGGACTAAAGCCGAAGCTTAAAGGTTTAAAGAAGAAAGGAGGAGAGAAGAGAAGGCTATATACAGGGGTATGTCACGTGCTAAGCGCAAGCGAGCATCACGTGGTAAACTAACTAGACGTTACTAGAATTACTATAGCGGCACGGACGATCTAAGCTAAGGTAGAGGCATATGGGAGTGCGTACGTAGGCTAATAAGTTTAATTCCATAGGCTGGCTACGAAGGAGAATCTAAAGATAAAGAGAGGAAAGAAAGAATAGGTTTTCAGAACCTCTATTTAAGCTCCTATAAGATTACCCTCCGTAACGGGTGTATATCGGGTTTAAAGCTTAGCTCAAGCAGGGACTAGGGGTCCGGTTAACACGTGCCCAAATACTATTCGTTATAATTACTAATATAATATAATATAAAATATACTTTATATATAGTATTTAATATTTATATTATATTAATTAGAGTAAAAGATTCTTTTAAGCGCTAAATATATAGTTTTAAGAATTATAATTTAATATTCTTATTTAAAAAAGTAAATAAAGTATATTTTTAGTCTTTTTTCTTATTAAAAAGAGAAGATATTAAAGCCTAAGCGTATAAATTAGAATAAGCGAGAGTATAAGAGGGAATATTAGAGAGTTATATAATAATATATTAGCAATAAATATAATGATTTTACGTTATTACTTAACTTTAATCTTATAAGCCCCTGCGCTTCCCCAGCTCGGCTTAAAAACGCTATACGTAATAAGCCACTGGATATATACGAGAATCGTAGTCTTTCCTACTCTCTTCTCTTCCCATATCCTCAGCGTTAAATCTTCGTATAAAGACGCACTTCTTTGAGATCCAGATAATGCTTCACACCCGAGTTATCCGTGCCTATGTCTCTTACGTGCCGTCACTTTACCTGCATAAAACGAACCTGCCTGCACAAAATCTTGCCTTCGTCCAATCTGCTCCCGCACAATCTAATTTGCTTGCTCATCTACTAGCACACAGCCTAACTTCTCGATCGCAGAGAAATGGAGGTTTTTTTGTCCATTTGAGATAACATCAACAGGAATTCAGTACTCAGCATATCTTAGCTTTTAGACTATTGCGTAGCCGCTAGTCAACCTACTAAAATCTGAAAAGGGTGGAAATCTTAATATCAACTTAGACGCGTGCTTGACTTGCATAAATAGCGAGTTGCTCTGGGGGAGGGTTTACCGCCAATTTCCAGTAGGAATTGGGAGTGGGGAAATCAACTAGTGAATAGAGAAATAAAATTGATGAAAAAGGATGGAAATAGAGGAGTGTGAGCAACACGATATGCACCAATACATTCATCTCCCTTCCGCGCCACCCCCTCCAACTCCTAACTCTCAAAATAGCAGTAACGTCCTGTGGAGAGACTATTCTACGCCAGCGGTAATTGAGGCTCCCCCGTCTTCTTTCCCGAGAATGAGGTTGCCGACAGAGAATCCTTCCTAGTAACATAACGCCGGAGATGGTCCTACCTCGTTTTCTTGCATGAATCCGTCAAGCTCTCCATTAACTTGCTAGTGTTGATCTGCAAAAAATCCCTCGGCTCATTAGGGGAGGAGCAGATGTATGATACCCTCTCACGGCAAAGCTTTGCCACTAGCATGTCTCTTCGGCTCGTGTGACCCCTAACAAGCTGATCCTTTCGCTCCGTTTGCTAGAATAGTTTTGGGTGCCAACGCCGATGTAATCATGCCTTGCTAGGACCTGTGTAAGTCTCCGGGTACCCCTAGGCCTTAATGAGACTACTTCTCAGCGCGGCATTGGCCATGCATGAATATCCACCTCAGTTTGCCCGCTGATCCTACCGAAATGACGCTGGCTTACTAGGATTTACGTACATCTGCCTGCCACTAGACCTTGAGATATGCCTGCCCCTAGGTGCGGTATTAGCGATGCATGAATTCACCTAGATTTACCAGCTGATCCTGCCGAAGTGATTTCTCTAGTAGTGTGACTACCCCTTAATTCAGACTACGCAGCGTTGCCCCGATCTGACCACCAATCCCCTTCACATGAATTCCTCGAAGTTGCCGTGCGTGGTGCGGCCTACACGACTTCACCTCAGCTGTAATAGGCCGTCAAACTTATATATAACCAAAGCCTAAGAGTCTGTTGCAATAGACAATTCCCATTTTCTATGACATATACCCTTATAGTCTACAAAGGAGAAATCGCTGTATACACTTTTTCCGTGGTGGTCACTGCAGGCGGAGTGTTGGTTCTGCATACCATCACACCTGACAGCGACCCCTCTGGTACAACCGCGATATGGCGGACGACCTCAGATCACACTCAATTCCTGGACGGGCAAAATCTCTGCAGCAACTAGCTGAGCTAGCACAAGGAGCTTGACTGTCGGGGCTTGTAGAGGTACAACTGCAATGCTTACATATAGCGTTCCAGCAAGTGCATTTGTGGCGACTGGAGGATGGAATATTATGACGATCAATATTGTTGGTGGAAGCTCTGGCACGACATATCTGAGCCCAGGTGTTTCATTGGATTTTGTGGGCTTATTTAAAAGGTGAGCACGAGCGAGAGAGTTCTAAGATGCTATTTTAGTACAAGATTTATTTGGCGTTGTTTCCTATAGGTCTTATCAACTATAGCTTTCCCTTTGCGAAACTCAAGCCCCAAAGTTCCTGTGCGTCGTACGTTCGTGACGGACGTGCCACAATCAAGCCTTTAGAGAGGTATCTGTATCGGGCCTGCGACATACTCCTCTTCCCTCATCACGACGGTGAGCTCTTCAAGCAGCTGCTCGATCTTCGTTAGCCCGCTCTGTATCGTAGGCCAGATTTCATAGCCGTGACCCGTTTGATCCACGAGCGTTTGATCCTCTATGTAATCACCGTCTCGTTTCTTTCTATGGTACAATTCCTTAGCCGATTCGAAAGCCACATTTGCAGTACCCCAAAGAGTTAGAGGAACGTGACGGATAACGGCGAGTGGAGCCAGAAGGTTCATGCACACGCTTCTGGTATGTGTTGAGGCATTGTCCGGTATCTGCAATGTGCGACATTTTGCTTCCAGTTGGCGGCAATGAGTCTCTAGTTCTCGGGCCTTGGCATCTTGGTTGAGGGTGACGACCCTAGTTTGCTTCTCATCCGGCACCGGACTAGGTTCCCTACTGCCAGACGGACTCGGTCCTGGATTCCCGATTTGATCGCCAATGGCCCTGTAAATACAAGATTAGAAAATAAGACTTGGAACATGGACGGAGCACGAACTTGACCACAATTCCCGTAGTCGACGCCATAGCGGTCTTGAGCCCCGAACCGGCTGCAATCTTGAGCGTCGTCTTGCCAACCTCCTTCCCAAGCATAGTTCCGGCACCTTTCAGCGCGTTCCCAAGGCCGCCACCTCCTATGATGCCCGTCGCTCCACCAAGGACGGCATCAGTTCCTAACTTTCCGAGACTCAAATCCAAGTTTTTGCCATTGATCTTGTTTTCGATCTGACCCCCAAGGGCAGCGCCCGCAGCGCCTCCAGCAGCGGCTCCTAAGGGACCTCCGACCGCGAAGCCGCCGACCGCACCGATG
This sequence comes from Stipitochalara longipes BDJ, assembly GCA_009732865.1. Classification (NCBI taxonomy): domain Eukaryota; kingdom Fungi; phylum Ascomycota; class Leotiomycetes; order Helotiales; family Hamatocanthoscyphaceae; genus Stipitochalara; species Stipitochalara longipes. Next base: position 2,641,366 of record ML769329.1, on the reverse strand, counting down.
GTTGAGCAGAGGTTGCCCGTGCTTGCCGCCAGAGACCTCTGGGCGCCGTCCTTGTCGCCTGCAAGGTACTGGACGCCTGCCGTCACATGGCCAATGACGGGGACGGCCCCTACGACGTTAAGAACGCCTCTCCAGAAGCCCATAGCTATTATATACTAAGAAATAATTGGATAGAATAGGAAGACCTATAGGTCATTTGTCTGAAGGGGACGCTCGTGGTATGAAGTATAATAGTTTCGATCAAGTAAGTGCGAAATGGCGGTCTTTATATTTGTATGAAGTGAGAGATTGGCGCCGCACTCAGAAATAATAGTAACGTCTCACTCGGGATAGCGCGGAAGGAGATGCATGCTGCTTTCCCAAAAAAGGGTTAATATTTGAAAAAGAGTTCTGCGTACTCTGCTTTGGCTTAGACGAAAATGGAGACGCCTGGCTGATCACATGCCAGCATGCAAACGCCACATGACTAAGTAAGGGTCCTCTCCGCGCTGCTCCGGCAAGAGCGCCGCGTACTCCATACAGGGGTCTTTAAATGTTAAACAGTATCTACCCTCATATAGCAAGAAAGGTTAAAATTAAGACAGGTGAATGGTTAGAACACCTTGCGATTCTAGCTAGTCCGCCGATAAAGCGCATATAAACAGGTGACATTTAACATTTATTTCCACCTGTAGGCTGTAGCACTTGGGGCTGAAGGGCTCGACGGCTGAAATAGGTCGAGCTTCTTCCACAGCAGAGCAGCATTAGGCTAGTCTATGAAAGATGAAAGCCAAATTCGGCGAGGTCTCCCATTGCGAGCTACGACCTGCATAGTATTGGCAATAGAGGATAGAAGACTGCTCTGCTCTGAGCGGACTATGTGGGTGCACGGCCGAGAGGACGGGGACGGCAGGGGGTATTTGCGGCAGGCTGCTACCAAGAACGGAACTACGGCTCGGCTCGCGGCAGCGGTGCGACCCCTCGTTTCTGGGGCTGGGCCGGTCCAGCCAGCAGCCAGCAACCAAACACGGCCGTTCAGCTCGGATTTCTTCAGCCCCTCGCGTCCGTGGATGTACCAAAAGAGGACGTCCTTGACTGTCACTACTGTATTGAGACAGCCATCCGTCTTGCATGAGGCTATTGATGTTGACTGCGAACATTTCCAAGACAAGGCAATGCCGATCATTGGGAAAGAGTGCTTGGCTAGACTGGCGCTCTTGACGCGGAGGCTTCAGCGCTGCACCGATGTTGGGTTTGGCGAGTTGACGAATGCGTGGATGTATAGATGAACGCCTGGATGTGTGCACGCATGTATGTGTCTTCTTGCTGAGCCAGACATCAACGCGGACCCCCCCCCCCATATAGAGTTCTTACACTTCCTTCCCAGACTGTGCCCCCATAAGCATTTGTTCCCTCGGTGCTTCAGATACTGCCGCACTTCTCACAATATGGAACTCCTCGACAAGCTGGAGGCCCTGACGGTCTATCCGTCGGCACCCGCCAGTGCGCCGGACGGCACGTACGCCATCTGCACATCAAGGAGGAAGGATGTTGTAGGCTTGGATTCGGACGTTAGGTACTCCTCGTGGTTCAGGACTCCTGTGAGCTACTCTTTTCCTTGTCTCCCCCAACCATCGCCCTATGATCTCTGTCTAATGATGTCTTTGTCCCATACTTTAGTCCCTCGATGTGATGACCATCCAGCGACTGCAGAGCGTGCAGCTCTTCACCGAGTCGCACGACCAGGGCTTCTGCGACGACGAAGCTGCTGGAACGTGGACGTGGTTCGAACTGGCCATAATGGAGAACGCGGATGCCACCGTGCCTAGAACTAAGGACGACATCCAGCTCTCGTGGACCAGCCACAAGAACGTGCTGAACTGTGGCACTTACACTTGGGTATGTTGCCCACTCCCACTTCTACCGCAGCTTTTTGAGGACGGAGTCTCTCTGGCGCTGTATGTGTGAGGACAACAGACTAATGTAGACATAGCTGGAGGGTCCACTGTTTCCCCACGAACATGACATGTTCCGGCTAGTGGAGGTGAGCCGTCTGTCGCCCAGTGCTGGGCCAACTAGCATGCTCTAACATCTTGGCAGAAGAATAATGTCATCGCCGTGCGACTCTGTGCACGCTTCCCGGGCTGGACTTTGAGTGCCCAGCGTGGCTATCTTGTTGTCGAGCTGGGCCCCCCAGGTAAGACACCCATGCTGTAGTGCGCTGTCATTCCTAGCACAGGGTAACTTACACGTCGAACTGGCCACAGTTGAGCGAGAGTCACTCGACTTCGGGTGGATCGCTGCCAAGGTGAGAGGCGTCCAGGAGACCTTCTACGATGTTAACAAGGCCATTTTCCCGGATCTTGAGCAACTTCCATCTCTGCCGGACACCCTTTTTCATGCCGAAATGCTAAGCACGGCCACTGCGAATGATCCACCGCTGCGTGTGTTGTCTTTAGGTGCGTCATGCCGCCCCTGAGCGTACGGAAACTATCAAAATTGTTTGTCTCTAACACAGCTCAGATGGTGGCGGCGTCCGTGGCCTGGCGGCTCTAATGATATTGCAGAAAATTATGGTCACGTCCTTCCCGGGCAAGAAGCCTTGCGAGGTGTTTGATCTCATCGGTGGCACGAGCACTGGAGGGTGAGCAACTTTAATAATTCACCAATGGGAGCTTCTATACTGACGTGTCGGTTGTAGCTTCATTGCCATCATGCTTGGGCGGCTCGAAATGACAGTCGAGGACTGCATCACGAGCTACGTGAAGTTCATGGGTGAGGTCTTTCCTCAAAACACCACGACTCGAAAGCTTCCTTTTGGTCTCGGAACTCTCTGGGATGTTAGTGTCAACGGAGAGAAATGGGACTCCAACGTCCTCGAGAAAGTCATCAAGCGGCTTGTTGAAGAACAGCTTAAGCAGGACCCCAACAAGGTTCTCCTTCGGGACGACAATCCGAATCCTCCTTGCAAAGTGTAAGTTGGGACTCATAATTAGACTACTATCTCGATCTGACTTCTTCAGCTTTGTCACTGCCGTCGCCACAAACGGCGCTAACAACCATTCACCCGTCCTCCTACGCTCCTACATGAATCCCTTGCAGATGCCCGACCTCCCAGAAATCAAACTCTGGGAAGCCGCTCGTGCTACATCAGCAGCGCCCCTGTACTTCGCCCCGATGAAGATCAAAGACCAGAGTTTTGTTGATGGCGGACTGCAGGCAAACAACCCTCTCGGCTGGTGCGTTCTACCCCTCACTCTTGCTCACCATTTGCCTAGCAATCGTTTCTGTTCATAACTCTAACAAGATTAATACGATATCAGGCTTTGGAATGAGGTCCTTCAAGTCTTTGGACCACTCCGTACCACGGACTGCTTCCTGAGCATCGGCACCGGGATCCCACAGAGTCAGACCCTACCGGGTGTGACCCATCCGGTCGACTTCGCCAAAGCTTTGACGGGCATCATGACCAATACCGATGTTATAAACACCCTCTTCCGGTCACTAATTAACTCCTTCGCCCCGCGCGGCATGGCCAAGAAGTACTGGCGCTTCAATGTCGGCGACGGGCTGCCTGACTGGGTGGAGGAGAACGGAGTCTGGCAGTGGAAGCTCCTCGCTGAGAGGAAGGAGTCGAACACGGGGGCCCTGGACGATGTTGGCATGATAGGGCTGACGAAAACGAGAGCGGAGGAATACATGAAGCTGCCTGGCTTCGAGGTGTTACTTCACGAGTGCGCGCATGCTCTAAGGGGTGCAGGCAAATTTGGTAACGGTAATTCCAGCCTTGCTACCCGCTGAGGTTCGATTTAGCAACTAAGATATTAAGTTTTGATTGATTATAACTAGTAGTCAGTTCAATAGTATACATCTACTATAACTGGGCTATTCTTAATTTTCATTTATTGATATCTAAAGAAGGTAATTCGATAAGCAATAGAGAAACATTTATTTGAGTTATATAAGTAAACAGTAAGAGCCCTTAATTGCTTCAATAAATGAAATTTATTTATACGCTTTTCTAATACTATTATATAGTTAAGTAAGGTAGTAAGATCTAAGCGAGGTGGCCGACTAGAGGGAGGGGAGGGGGGTGTTACCTTACGAGAGGTGTAACGGATTGGACTCATCACGAGCATTTGACTTATATAGTGCTCAGGATGCTCGGGCTCTGCTCCGGCATGTTCACCCTCAGCTCAGGTTAAAGCAGCAGCTGCACACGTCTAGGACTAAAATGGAACGAGCGAATATGAGATTAGAGCCTGACTATATGGGTATTGTCGTTTTAATGTTCCCCACTCCTCGCTTAAAAGCGCGATTTCGACGACTTCTTTGCATGGGGTTGTAGGGGAGCTCGCGTGCCATCATGGCTCAGCCACCACCTAGGAAACCCCTCATATTTCTCTTCCAATCATAGGGATGTTATGCACAGTTCCTGTGCAGATGAGGACTCGTGCAGCGACACGTCACACGATCGTACTTGGGTGCATGAAAATTAATACTATTGATAGTGCCTGAAATTTGATCTCAACCTTCCCCAACGACCTGGCACCTACCAAGAGAGATTGACTTTACTCAGAAAGATTTCTTGGCCCCAATTCAGTTGTTTCCAAAGCCAGAGAGATGTCAGAGCCTAATTCAGCGAAGCAAGCTCCAGGAGAGTCTATTACAACTTCTACAGGCGATGAGCATGTCGAAATTCATCCCTGGGGAACCGGGGATTGTCCCCTCATGCCAAGGATTGACCCTGAGCGTCATCTTGTAAATTTATTCGATTGCTATCTGGCTGTAGATACTGAGGCTGATACTTAAACTACAGGGTAACACAGATTCTGCTATTGAACTTTTCGCTGACTGGTCCGTTCCCTCCCCGGTTATCTAGGCCAGGATGCTATCCACCGTCATCGTATTTGATGAGAGGAGCTTAATAATCAATCAGGAACTCCGAGGATAATGTGAAGTTCGTCGAAGAACATGGTCGCACATATCATAAATTCAACGCGGGCAGTATACCTCTCCTCCCCTACTTTTGTGTCATGCTAGATTCTAATCCTCTTAATCCTAGAGTACACTTTGCCAAATGACCAGGTTAGTTGCATGGATATTGCGAGTTGATATTTCACTAGCAGCTGATTGTACATATAATATTTTAGCCAGAGAGGCAAAGGCTAGGTATATCACCTCACCGCCAACATTGGACTGAGCCAACATAAAAGCAGACCTTCAACATACGTTGTTCACCATAACCTTGGACGGGAAGCTTTACTTAGCACCTGTTAACCCAAATATACGCAGTATCCTTGATATTGCAACGGGTAACCTCCTTTACCAAATCTTGACACCCCCCTAATTCTTGCTCAGGCACCGGAATATGGGCAATTGAAATTGGTTAGCCGTCCAACAGTAATTCAACTTATGAGTTAACATCATACAGCAAAAAGATTCCCAAAAGCTCAAGTCGTGGGCACAGATTTGAGTCCAATACAACCAGATGAGTAAATTTCCCTATCCCAAGCCCATGCCTCAACCTCCCATTAACGAACCCGCAGTCTCCCCAAGAACTGCCGCTTCGAGGTCTCCGACGCGGAGCTGCCCTGGCCTTTCACTGATAAGTTCGATTTTATCCACGGCCGCGCCCTGCTCGCTTGCTTCCGCGACCCTCGTTACGTATTCAGCGAAGCCTTCAAGTCCCTCGCTCCCGGCGGCTACGTCGAGCTCCAAGACGTCGTCCAGCCCTACTTCTTCCTCGGAGAGCACTCCCAATCCTCAAACTTACATCGCTGGTCCGAACTGACCTGTGAAGGCTCTGCTAAAATTGGGAGATCGTGGACGAATGTCCCGAATTACAAGCGCTGGATGGAAGAACTGGGTTTCGTGGATATAGTGGAGAGGGATTTTTACTGGCCGAGCAGTAGGTGGGCAGAGGGAGAGTACTACAAGAAAATTGCGAGCATTTATAGCAAGAATATGTGTAATGGGGTTGAGGGGATGAGTCTGAAGGTTATGGGGAGCTTGGGCTGGACGGCAGAGGAGGTGAGGAGTTTTATGGCGGAGGTCCGGAAGGACTTTTGTGATGTGGATGTTTTCGCTTATGTAATCGTGTGAGTATTCTTTTTGGCATGGAAGTTATGTGCTGATTCTGGTGTAGAAAGGTTGTTTATGGGAGGAAACCTGTTGAGTAGCTTAGGAATATGGGGGTTTGGTGGAGCTGGTTGAGATCTGGGATTGAATTATGTGGTGCTTTACAAGTCGCCGTAAATAGTCTTGTACTTTTAATAAAATTCCGAAGTCAATTGAACAGGATTCTTGTCCCGAAAGTGGCTTGAATAACCCGTTATAAAGACTATACTGCGGAGGAAAAACTGTTTGGGGATCCTGAACATTGTCACTTTGCGACTTCTTTGGTGACTTTCGGTGCTAATCAATTAGTCACTATGTAATCCTTCCGAGTCACTCGTAATGCCCTTCTCATCCGTGTGCATAACATATGGCAGGACGATTTTCAAGAGGCGGAGCATGCATATTGGACGATGCAATGGTACCCTCTGCATTTCCACTTTGGGAGATTGTGGCTTAGCAGGATTGTCCATTTTGGGCAGGGTACAGTCAGCATGGATTCGGCTCACACGCGAGCCCGTAAATCTATTTGCCTATGGACTGAAGTTACGATGCTACCAGAGGGCCGCTGCGGCGCAGTGAAACTTCACCAATGGTGGAATGGTATGCAAATCCATCTAGTGTCAAGTCTTTGCTGCCCCCAATTATCAAAGACTATAAACTGAGTCAAGTCCGCATCTGCTCATTTCCTACTTGACCGCTGTAATAACTTGCTGATTCTCTCTATTTTGTCAGCGCTTGTGATGCTCCAAGAATTACTTCGCTGAAAGGAAAAGCTACCTGTTGCAAGCCCTCTCAGCTTTATAGATGATAAGCAGCCCAGTATGGCCGCGCCTAAATTTCATGTCATTCCACGCAAATCAGTGCAGAGTAAAGAGTATGTATATTCCTGGCTTTCTATCTCTCTATGAGTTGCGGCACATTTGAAGTGTCTTGCGATTTATGGCACGCTCGGAGTTCTATCTCCAAATGTCAGACGCCTTTCTCTACATAGAATCTTCAATTGAGTAACACTGACTCAAGATCATCCAGGTACTCTATAGTTGCAGCTCAAAATATAGGTGTAGATGCTGTAACCAAAGCACAATCCCCAGATATGGAAAATACTTCACCAAAGAAGATCAACTGGAGGGTTCCTACCGTTATGGCATCTTCACTTCTTCTTGGCATATTTTCTGCCGTTGGCCATCATGTTTTGTACTCTCATTATGATGGCCAGTTTGTAAACAACCTTACGAAACAGAGGTATATTATAAATGGCGGCACGGGCCTTGCTTTCTTAGTAAAGATGTTCCTCGCCATAGCTACTGGAACGGCTTATGTGCAGCAATTCTGGTTGGACGTCAAGCACGGACCGAAGTCATTTGATACTATCGACACGCTCTACTCTATCTTAGGCAATGCTTTCCTGTTCTTTAATTTGAAATTATGGGGGCGGAATCTAATACTGGCATGGCTGGCACTAATAACGTGGTACGTTAACATTTGTTGAAACACCGCATTAGGCGAAGCTTATAATCTATTTATATTCTTTTCATCGAAGCTAGTCGCTGACTATTCACGTAGGTGCCTTCCATTAGCATCAGTTGTCACGCCAGGTACTATAACCGTTCAGCCCATCGTCATGGTCTCGAATAACTTGATCCGACCTCCTCAACCATTATACAATACCCAAAACTATGCTTCTGCCTATATTCCTGATCGCGCAGACGAAGGTCCTTGCATAGCATACCTCGTAGGCCCAACCAGTGAGGTACTTCGAATCGCTCTTGCGGCAGCAGCTCAACAAACCGTCCTCCAGATTCCTTCCACACTTCCGAACTCGAGCTATAATGTTGAATTTCTTGGGCCGGCAGTGTCATGTTTTGACGCTCCTGCACAGAATATATCCGCGTTCAATGAGGCTTTGGCCTCTGCAAATGTTGCCCCAAACTCTATTGACGATCCTGAGCTGTATTACAATGCTTGGGTTCCTCATATAGCATATAATGCTGATACAGATACAAACCACATCTATGATCTGACAAATCCGGATTGGAATAATGCCACAATAGTCACGAAGCCTGATAGTCCAAACAAGGGTCAAGGCGGGGCATCGATTTACGTCTATCTGCCCACAGATATTGTGAGCCGTGCTCCCTTCACTGCGAAGGGAACTGTGCTTTTAACATGCACGTTGCATAATTCTACTTATAATGTTAATTTCGACTACAAAAACTCTCAGCAAACCGTGACTGTCAATTCTCTTGACTTTCATGAGGAAGTAGCCAATCCGGGCTCCTATCAATGTGCTGATCCACACCTCTGGGACCAAGCCTCGATCTCCATCATGTGGGCTTTCACCAAACTTCTTGTTGGCTCTGCAACGGACAACGGCGGCGCCACTGGCATCACAGCAAATAGTACTCCGGCAACTTATACGTCTACTTTAGTTGGCGCCACGATGCTTCGACCTTTCATTGAGGATGGCCAGAATGCAAGTAGCACCATGGTTGCCTCAATTCTCGAAAGCATGTTCCAGAACATAACTCTTAGCATGCTTAGCTCAGACCAGTTCGTGTGAGTTGACATGTAAGACCCTACACAAGATTACATCTAACAAATACAAGGCTTGCATCGAACATCACTCCACAAGTGCAAACCACTGTTACCAATAGCGTGAACATATTTATTTACCGTCGAATAACACTACTCGTCACTTACGGGTCCAGCATAGCATGCGCACTGATCTGTGTTATTGTGGGATGCTTTGCTCTTCTTCGCAACAAGCTATCCTACAGCAATGACTTTTCGACTATCCTCCGGACGACTCGGAGGCCGGAACTGGATATGATTGTACACGAATCAGAAAGAATTGGAGCGGATCCTCTACCTAATGGAATTGCGAGAACAAAAGTAATGTTCGTGACAGATAGTAACCAAGGCTGCGGATTTGGGATTGTGGGATGAAAGACTGAAAAGGTAAACTCCTTAGCCCATTGCCAAACTTCTGCCCTCCTCTGGCTTAATGATCGCCATATATAGTCTTGTGATATTAACAAAGGACTTAAGTTAGTTGGAAGGATTATTGCCCGGAAATTGGCTGCAACAACTCATTGTGAAGACTGAGTTGCAGGGGGGTAAAATTGTTTAGGGATCCTGGATATTGTTGCCTTGCTACTTTCTTGGGGACTTTCGGTGCTAGCTCTGCGGCTAAAAACTTTAATTGGATTATGGATAATTTATGACTTAGTGGCACAGGCTTCGTATCTTATGCTGGATAAAATCTTGAAATAAAGTGTGCTTAACTTTTACCCACCGGAGCCTGCAGGTATTAATCGAATTTCCTTTCCTCAGTAACTCCCTCCTAGTAGAGAGCAAAGTAGTCAGGCCAGACGAGTTCTTTGTACTGAAGTCTTACGACCCCCCTTAACATTTTAGAGAGGGCCTTCGAACACTACTATTAGTTCATAATTCGAACTATACAATTACGTTAGGTAATAATAGGTTTATAAATAGTAGTATCGTTCGGAATTATTCATATACAAAAGAAGGGAAATATATTAAAGCGAACCTCAAGACGCTATAGTCGATAAACTAAGTATAAGACTCTAAAGAACCGAAATCTTATATAGAGATATAATACATTATTATAGCCGTACGGAATATTGTAGGCTGACTCTCGGCGTTGCCGCAATGGCGAAAGTGGCACAAGCCACGGGTTCAAGCTGATAGCTTCATCTCCGATTGGTGCATTTGTAGTTGACGGTGTGGTCTACACACTATCAGAAATAAGCATGCAGGAATAATGAATCAATTGTCATAGAGCTCTGGCTATTGCCACTCTGTTATATACTCCTAGGTTCTCTACGGTATAGGGCAATTGAACCGTTTCTGAGGGAACTCAAGATTACATCACAGTACGGGGGCCCCTGGCACTAGGAATGTGGTGCTGACACCAACAGTGCGACATCATACGTCAGGCGCTTTCGATCTGTGGTGACAAGGGCAAGAATTGGGAGGTCACCGTGATGGCAATCGGGGCTAAGCTCCTTACCTAAGCAAGGAAATAAAATTTCCGGCGCCATATTGGTGCAACCAAAAACACGAGCACACAAAGCCACAGTGACGATAGCAAAACATCTATCGACTTGTCTAAAGGCAGTTGAAATGTCGACAAGCGTCCCCCACGAATCGCAAAGAGAACAACAAGACGAAGCCCTAGACTACCCTGAAGGAGGCCCAAAGGCATGGGGCGTTGTTTTTGGATCCTGCTGTGTTAGTTTTTCGGTCTTTGGAATTATCAACACATCCGCAGTCTTCGAGTCATACTTCGCAGAACACCAACTCAAAGGGGAGAGCTCATCTCGTCTGGCTTGGATATTCTCCGTTTACTTATTTTTAATCTACTTTATTGGCCTCTTAGTGGGCCCCATCTTTGACCACCATGGACACCGAATTTTGATTCTTACAGCCAGCATTTTAGCAGTTGTGAGCCCGTTTATATTAAGCTTTTGCTCCGGTAATGAATTTGTACACTCCCTAAAGAGACTGATAAAAACTGATTTGGCAGAAAGAGTATTACCAGATATTTCTCACCTTTGCAGTCCTTAGTGGCATGGGGGGTTCTCTCATGAGTACACCATCGATTGCTGCTGTTGGACATTGGTTTTGCAAGCGGCGTGGCCTTGCGGTCGGTATTGCAACTTCAGCTGGAGGCATTGGAGGCATCATCTTCCCATTGATGCTGAAAGTTACGCTGGAGAGATACGGCTTTGCTTGGAGTATGCGGATCCTAGGATTCATTCTGCTTCTACTTGCGTTGCCTCCTAACTTACTGATCCGAACCCGCCTACCAAGGAGTCAAAAGTTTACGTCTGTATGGCCAGACTTAAGAGTCTTTCTGGACTCAAAGTTCGCGCTGTGTTGCTGTGGTATCTTTTTCATGGAGTATGGAGTATTAATCCCACTTACGTATATAATCTCATACGCGTCGACGCACGGGCACAACACCACGCAGGCCTATATGCTTCCTGCTCTACTCAACGCAGGAAGTGTAGTGGGTAGAGTTATTCCCGGTCTTGTATCAGATCGCCTGGGTCGCTTCAACACGATGATCATGACCGTCGGAGGCTGTGCCGTGGCTGTATTAGCATTGTGGCTACCAAACGGAAAGTCAGAACCAATGCTGATCTCCTTCGCTATCATACTTGGCTTCGTGAGCGGAGGTAACGTCAGCCTAACACCAGTATGTATTGGTCAGCTTTGTGACTCTCGGGATTATGGCCGTTATTTATCTGGAGCTATGTTAGTGGCGGGATTTGGGACTCTAACCGGCATACCCATTGGCGGCGCAATCTTGGGGAGCCAAAGTTCCAAGGGATGGTTGGGTTTGATCCTTTTCTCAGGCCTTTCTTATGTAGTTTCCGTTTGCTGCTTTATCGCAGCTCGGGTGCTAGCTGTGGGATGGAGTCCAAGTGTAGTCTACTAGACATTATTGCAATGGTTCATGTGTGGTAGCTACGACAATCGAATTTACCCGAAGTGGTCCTTCTTCGCTTCTTATGGTGTATTAAGGCGTGCCAGGGGCAAAAGTAATTTATAGGGCGACGTTGGTTTGTTATTAACTCCGTCGCTCTTCATGAGCCACTATATACTTATTCACTAGCTTGAAGTGCTTGGCTGGATATGGAAGGCTTCAGTTCGACGAATCCTGCTTCCAGGATAGTATCTGCGTCTGCTCTCATTTGAAAGCCCTTCTCGGCTCTGGAAAGATGTCATCCTCTCAGCCTATCATATGGTCGGCTCCTTTTTAATCGGGTTTCAACAATACTAAAGAACAGCCTCAATAGCACTAGGAGACTCAACGGGCGGTGATAAGGTATCTTTAATCATAACGATTACTTCCTAGGAAATAAAGTCAACCCTAGTAGCGACAATATCGAGCAGAGTGTTTAAAAACTCTTAATCACACTCTTAATCTTAATGGCTGCTTGTCCACTGGCTTTGCCTGCCCTTTGAACGAAGTCTATATCGAGTTCTAAAGTATACTCTTTAACTTCTGTGAGCTTTTTTGGGCTCCCAGGAATGATTATCATAACTTGACAGAAGTAATATTATTGGACCCTAAACCAGCATCTAGCCCCATTATGAAGTGAGAAATGCGCAGGCGGCTCGGCCAGCTCAGGTGAGCTCGCTGAGCCGAAGGTGAGAATATGGTGGTTAACGGCTGAATAGAAGCTGCTAGGTTTCCAAACTGATATTGGAACGAGGATATTAAGATTGCAGTTGAACTGCCAAGATAGTCCTACTTGAGTTTCCCTTTAGCAAGCTCCATTTTACCCTCTAACATGCGCAGTCACTACTCCCCCAAGATCCGGGGCAAAAATTCTCCATAATCCCTCCCAGCTTTATCCTATAGCCCTCTTAAACTCCATCCCAACCCCTCTCCCTCCACATCAAACTTCCCTATGCCTCAAGCAATGCATCAACCTGGTCCGTAATATCAATAAAGGGAAACTTATCCTGACTCCCAGGGCCCGTGTTAATATGACTAATATTCCCCACATCAGTCGGCACAAGATAGAGGCTATTGCCGATCTGGACCGGTTCCGTGGTATATGAATTGGGCACCGGATTCAGGACCTTGCCAAGGAATTCCGCAGTGTTCCAGAGCCCGTCTTTCGAGCGCAAGACGATGACGCCGACCAGGTCTTCGGCGAGGAGGTACACGGTGCCTTTGTGCAGGGGAGGCATGTAGCCGGAATCGGTGATGGTCCAGTTCACGTTCGGGTAATGTGGGACTTCGACCGGCACGCCTAGTGGTTTGCGCATGTCGAATTTTCGGATGGTGCTGTTCGCGTCGCTGGCGAGGAGCGTCCAGCCCGTTGCTGCGATGCTGCCGAGGCCGGCGTTTGTGGGGATAATGGGCTGCGGGAGATACCATGGGGTAACGGTCTTGCCGTGCTTGTCGACTTTGAGGATGCTGCTTGGGAGGCGGCCGACGACGTAGGCGTTATCGTCTGGATCGTGGGCGATGGTGGCGAAGCCGGCGTATTTTTCTTGTGTTGTTTCTGTTAGGTTGAGCTTGTAGAGGACTTGTTTGGTGGCGGGATCCCATTGCAGGAAGAAGTTGTCTCCGGTTAGGTTTGTGCCGCCGCTGACGACGGGCTCCCAGGCGTCGACGAGGATGGAGAGGAGGCCTGTTCGCTCATCTACGCTTGTGCCGCCGACGTGGTAGGTGCCGGTGTGAGAAATGCCGGGGAACTCAACGATGTCTAGCATTTTGTTGATATATGGGTCGTAGATGCCAACAGTGCCGTTCCACACGATGCTAGTCATGTCAGCTCGATTGCTCTTGGGATGGAATGGCAGTCGAGGAGGACAACCAACCCAATGTAGAGTAGACATGAGTCGAAATCAAAATCCGCGTTCTCGGGATAGAGTTGATAGTAGTCGATCACAAATGACCCATTGAATGGCGGGCAGCTACTTTTATGATTGGCAGCAACATCAGTATGAGAAAGTGCCGCAGTTCCCGTGAAAGCTAGTCCCGCTAGTAGAAGTGCGGACAGGAACTGCATTTTAGTGGTTGTATTGATAGTATTTCTCAGAAATTAGAGTGACTTGGATACAAGGATAGCAAAGAGGGAATTCCTTTTCAATGCGGGGTAGACCGATAGCGGAGGTTGTGCATGAATTGATAAATGGCTATTAACGCCTATCTGTTATAGCGATTTGGCGAAGTAGAGTGGAATTCAATAGCAATTTGGCGAAATTGGCCAAAACAGACGGTGCTTAACGCTGTGATTATGAAGTGGCCAATTGGCAGTCAAAGGAAACGACGAGGAAGAGAGTAAGGCATGTATCGTTTACACCCCCTTTGAATTATCACGTGGAGCTTAGCCGAGTTTTCGTCAAGTGATGGTGTGAGCTGGTTTTACTTCAAACTTGTCGTGCTTTGATTTGATTAGAGTGTAAACTCTTGATAAAAACATGTATATGCTGCAGCGTTCGTGATTGTTCAACGAGGTTCATCAACGAACTAGAAAAAGTGCTAAGAGCAGCACCATCCACCCTTCCCTCCAGGTGCCGCCTTGATTCAGGATTTCTAGTATTTCAACCCTTATTTTATCCACCTTGTTTTGTGTCTCGGTCTCAAGAACCTTAATAACATCTATAAGGTTATGGATTGTTGGTAGAAGGTTCACCTGTTGGTCGCTACACACAAATCATTAGCTGTAACTTTTCGGAAGTGGAGGACACTTGCCTTAATAGGTAATTCAATTGGGTACAAACTTGATTCCTGACTTTTCACAATCTTTCGTTGATCTCGTTGACTGTTCGCCTAAACCGGAGGCCCTTAAACGACTTCCTGATCACTTCTAACTGCCAATTCCTGGTGCTATCGATCTTGAGGCGTGAAAGCAGTGCCAGCAGTTCATCGGCCAGAGTCATGCATGTCCCTGCAAGCTTGCGAAGTTCGGACTCATTGATGCCGATGGCGCTGTTCTCAATATCCTGGGCGACGGACGTAATGCTCCTAGTAATCTTCCTGGGGTGAACAATATTGAAATTATCGAAAAAGTCTTCTAGTAGAGTGAAGACCGAGAGTCGTCAATAGAGTCTGGATAGAATGGCGCAAAACCCGTCTTTCGTCTGAATTTGATAGCTAAGGGCTATCGACGGCTTCGATTCCAGTAATCCGAGAGATGGACTTCTTGCGTGGGGGAATAATAATGCTAGGCACTGGAGAATGGTAGGAGTTTATGGGAGGTCACTTCACAGAGTGTGTTCTTATGATGAGGAGGTTCAAATTGTTTGGATCCTATGGTAAATCGTATAATCTGGTGGAAATTCCAGCACGATGAACTCTCAAATGCCTACTGTACTACGCGGTGTTATACTTGCATTGATTTCCTGATCTTAATGACCTTGTTTGACCTCAACCGCGAATATCCCTGTCTATTAAGACTTGTTTGTTCACGGGTTTTTTTTCAATAGAATCCTTGCTCGAAGACAAACTGATGAAGCTTCGAGGCTCTGGAATCAATGTTCTCTCCAGTCTACTTCATATTCTTCCACTGACTCATTTTTTGCTTTTGTTGCCATTCTCTTCATCTTCTTCGGGCTTTTCTGACTTGCGATGCCATCTCCATTTTCTATTCCTGGCCTTGCCATCCTGATTTCCGTGCTCGATACTGGACTGATCCACAGATGTTGTCACTATAGCGTCTGGTTGTTTTTCATCACTACGACTCTTCTTATTCGCCGCCGTGGTGCTTGTATCTGTACTTTCGTCGCTGAATATAGACCGAATCGCCTTTGATAGTGTTTTAGGCAGTCCTTTCATCCATCCCCAGACCTTTCGCGAAAGTGGAACATGCAGGGCATATTCTACCATGAACCACATAATAGCCAAGGTAAGTGAGACAGAGATTAATTCAGCAGTTGCTAGGAAAGTATTAGCGATTCGAAAATTGAACACGTATTATTTGATATACTCACCTATCCACCTCCCCATATACTTGGTTGAATACATGCCTGCTTGGTCGGTCCATACAGATGGAACTTGGTGCTGCTGGAATCGATCGATAGGTAGAGCAAAAAGACTTACCATGAACGATAGCGGCGTAAAGATTATTGTAATGATTGTAAACCCGAATACTGCCGCGCTCATGATGGCTGTTATATGTGCTTCATTCAGGCTGGCGTGTTTCGCTTTGAGGTCTAACTTGCGATCAATGGCCCTCTCTACGCGCTCAGCATCATCATCTAACTTGGCGATTCTTCATTTGAACTTGGCAAACTGGGTCTGAGGTTTCTGAATTTTGGTCCAGATCTCTCGATGGTTTTTGATGGATCCTGGTATCCAAGGCCTCCGGAGTTCTGCAGCAAACTGCTCGGAGCTTTCATATTTTTCGGGTTTCTCTGGAGCCTTGAGTCGACCATCTGGTCCGTCAGGCCAGCACGTAGGCCATGCTCTGTTTGCAAAATCTTTCCAGACCTCTTCCTGCTGGAATAAAACAGTTTTAATCATCGAGAGCTCCTCGCGAATATCATCGATATCATGCAGGAACTGCTTTTCTTTATCCAGGCTAATAGTATCAACGTCTGTAGAGTCGATATACTTGTTCACTTCCTCAGATAGGTCTGCAATAGCTTTCTCGAAAAAGCTAAAGATAGGATCTGATAATCCTGCCATAGTAGGGCGATCAATAACGTCTACTAGATCAGATAAAAGCATACCAAGACCCAGCTCTAGCTCACCGGGACAGTCAGCTACGCCAATCAAATCCCAACTATCCGTCATGGTTTTGAAGAGCCGATTATCTTTGGAGATATCTGAGGGTAAGGAAGTTATGACAATGTTATTTAATTTCCACAGCCACGCTTGAGGCACGGTAATAACTCTTTCTGATACGTCACGCCAGTAATACTCTGCTGACTGCCTTTTCTTCTGGTAACAAAATACTACTTGATCATTATTTCGAATACAGTACTAGCCAACTGATATTAGACAGACCCCGCACCCAACCACACTTCTCATCCACAACCACATATAAATCACTTAATAACTCAACAACTACTAGGTCAATTTACGTGCAAATTGCATCGTTTTAATCGTCGCGATTCGCTCTTCTTATATATAAAATTTTGGTGTTTTTCCAACGGTAAATAGTCTCAATATTTTATATACCACCCACCTGCCGCGATATAAGCCTTCATCCTCGCCGGTATACTTATATACAAATTATCAAATAACCCCTTATCTAATATATCCCACGCCGCTTAAATATAAGACTCTAGCCTCTACCTTGCGTATTTAGACTATAACTTATCTGCCGCTACCTCTGGAAATATCTCATATATCCTCATTTTCAAGTGCCACTAAATTTACTTAATCGGGTTAAGATCGGGGGAGTAAGCGGGCCAATTAGCTATTTATGTGATCCCGTGGAGGGTAAACTAAGCTTAAACTGAGCGTGCCCGGTGTATAGAAGTATTATCTTATATAAATAAGTACCCATCATTAAGTCATTTAAAAATAGGAGCGATTTCTGCCTCACAGACCTTCAGAAGTGATCCAATGATAGACAGCTATATCTACGTGGCCAAACGCCATGGCTCACATCGCAGATGGTCCGTGCACTCATATTTACCTACACACTTCTTCTCTCAATCCGCTATTTTGAGCAACAAAAAAATAAGAATAATTCTTTCAGCAATCTATATCAGATTGTTGGAAAAGAAACTATAGAGAAAAGAAAGCCTAGTAAAGATGAATATAGGATGAACCCCCAATAATACCACTCAAGTCCCCTTCTTCGCAGCCCGGATACGCAGCCCAAAACACGTCAACCGCAAACACATTACTCCCGCCCCACGTCCCCACATTTAACTAAAATCCCCGGCTCAAAATTTTAGAAGCCGTGAAGTTGATACATCAATTATAGTGCCCCCTCCCCCAAGAATCTCAGCTGAAGCCGCTGGTCGCACTACGCGAAAAGCCTAGTACCTCCTTTATGCTTATCATGGAAGCTATTACAAACAAAGGACATAATCGCCGCCCGTAGACAAAGTTGCCGAGGGGAACCGGACCTGGGCTCCTTTCAAAATAAGCATTACTCTCTCCAGGTTTGCCAGAATTGAAGGTGCCGAAAAGGGAATTTAATACCTTAGCTCTGAAAGAGAAAAAGAACTTAGTTTCCATTTAGGATTATATTATCCTTAATACACGGACTATACTATCTGCCCAGGATCTTTACAATTCAGCCATCTTTACAATAAACAGTAAAAATATACAAAGGCGATTCAAACTTTAATCCTCTACTGAGCCCCTAGGCAGCACGAGCCCTCGCTTAACCTCTCCCTCGCTTCCCTCTCTATCCCCGTCCCTCAAAAAATTTACAAAAAACCCCCCCTTATCACCCAAACCCATCCCCTCCTCCCCCAAAAAGCACTCAAATCCATCCTAAAAAACCATAAGAGAGAAAGAGGAGAAAGGGAAATTTAATCAAAGAAAACAAAAAAAAAACTTAGCTTCTCAGCAGATTGCGTGTCATCCTTAGTGCAGGGGCCATGCTAATCTTCTCTGTTTCTTTACGAGGTGACCGTGTGTCTTGCGACGGAGGAAAGGTGGAATTTTGGGTTATATGGTGTGGGTGGATGGTGGGTAGGTGGGTGTTGGTGCCTAAGGATGGGGGAGGGTGAGTCATAGGGGGAAAGGGGGAGGGAGGGAGGGGCCTGAGGTTGGAAGGGAAGGGAAGGAAGAGGGGATTGAAGATGTTTGATGTTTAGGGAAGTGGGAAGTGGAGGATGATATGAGATGGAGGGTTGGATATGTACGAAGATATAATTGAGCTCACAGCAATAGGTATATTTGTAGATGCAGAGATGTGTACACGAGAATTGATGATTTAAAGTTGAATTGTTCAGAACTCGATGAATATAAAATACAGATGAATGCTTTGATGTGAATAGGAGCTTCTCTCTTTTATCGACAGACTACGAGGTGTAGTAAATTCGAGGATAGGAGCCGCATGGCCTTGGATCAATAAGCGATGATAAAGGGGCGGAAGAGACACCAACAGTGAAATCGAGGAGCAACACAAAAAGTTAAATATATGAAGAATGAAAACGATGAAGATTGACTGAACCTCCTTCGCTAGAAGGCAAATCCAACCCACAAGATCACTTGATCTCGACCTCGGTGCTGGCTCGAAAGATCACACCCGCGAACTCGCGGGGTCGGATCGCAACAGGCTCAATTGAAGGATTCAGGCAGTGCGATAGCTGTGCCGTGGGAATGGGCTCATTAACCTTCTGCTTTCGCCCCGGGCGTCGGGAAAGTCAGCTCGTCCGCCTTATCTTCTCACTCACCTCCCCGTCACCCAAACCCACCCATTCTTCGACCCCTCACAGGACACTCGCACGTCCAGGATAAGTTTCAAACCCCAAACTCCGTCCGAAGTCTAGATGATCTCTTTTTATCCCCGAGGTGAAGAGAGTCTTCGCATTGACAATTTGGCGGGGTCGCTGGAAAGCTGCTGCGTTCAGGGTCCGCGGGCAGGGTGTCGAAACAGCGGGGCCGAGGGCTGATGTGACTGTGCATGGCGGTGCAGTGCAGTGCAGATGCATTGCAGCTGCATGCCCTCCACAACACCGCAACGCGAGGCATCGCACCCGTCCGTCGTCAACGGTTCTCCATCTTTTGCGCCTTGACAAACATGCCAACATGCACAACACGCACAAAAGCGAGCTGGAGAGAAGCCATGTCGTGACAACTCGGAGAAATCAACTTTAAGCCTTGCAGATCGTTTGAAAATTCATTTTTGACGAGGACAGGGAAGGCAGTGGTGGGGGTGGGCGGAAGCTGGGATGCATGAGCTCCAGATCACGGGAGAGGGCGCATCCCCGTCCGGTGGCGTTTGTTTACTCTTGGCTTTGCTGACACGTCCACTTTTCCCATCCCTCAGAACCGGCTTCCGTCTGAGCGTCGCCGACAACGCCCGATTTTCCTTCTCGCGGCGGCTGTACAGTTGTGCACGTCGTTTGGTGCCAGCTCATCCGGTGCAAGCGCCGTGCCCACCCCGCTGACTGGCAGGGCGAAATGGGCATGTCTGAGGAGGGGTTCTGGGCGGGCGCGGATTGGTGCGAGAGCGTGTTTCATGGCGAAATTGTAATGGGATGTAAATAGAGGAAGCTATGCGCACGTGTGGTGGGGCTGCGCAGCCTTCTTGGGGGGAGCTTGAGCTTGGACTTGGACTTTGGTTCTGCGGACTCCGGAGGGAAGATATGCTTCCGTTGGAAGGGTTTTAAGACAGGATCGAGATCGGTTGTTGGTGAAGATGGGATTTGGCGGATTGACATCATATGTAAACAACAATCGCGTCTCGCTCTCGACACGTGCCTGCGAATCCCATCTGCCGGGACATCTTGGTATCTACGTGAGAATCAGGTTCTGCTTGGTGGTTTAGAGTGGTGGTGATGTCAGGCGAGCAAGCGTGATCGAAGATCTAGAGGGGGATCGAGGGGTGCGAGTCGTGTTTCCGGTTTTGGATGGAGGAGGGGAGAGCTCGACGAATTGGGACGGCGGGACAGGAGCGCGGATTGGCGTGTTTCGTGAGGCGGAATTAGGAGTGACAGGGGCCGGCTGTTGGACGGAGTGGAGCAAAGAAGAGAAGGTCTTCCGGAAGCGGAGTCAGACGAGGTTGATTCGAGAGCTTGTCCTGGGAGCTCGTCGACGAGGATCAGGTTGTGAGACGAGAGACTATGGATGGAACGTTTCTGAAGATGGTTCTGAAGATGGTTCTGAATTTCGACATGGACAAGCAAAGCAGTTGACATCAGCACAGCACGAATGACCGGATGATCAGATGATCGATCATCGATCCTGCTCAAGATTTGTGTATCAGCATTACTTTCTTCTTCCATCTGACGGCGGCACGCAGGTGGAGCTCGCGAGCAGTTGAGGCTGAGCTGATTCTTGACACCGGATACGTCTGAGCACCACCATTGGCTGCTCATGTCTGAGCCGTCCCAAGCTCTCGCCTACTCTCGCCCACTGGACGGCGTTTGCGAGGCCCGTCAAGCCATCAGCTGCACGGCATTACCGGGCCTCAGCCTTCTTTCCTCTCGTTGGCCTGGCCACGCTCACCGCACCGTGTGTCGTACAGATCTTGCCCAGCAACGCGCAAGATCGGAGCGGCTACACAGATTGAAAAGGATATTCATTGCTATTTTCGAACACCGAAGAATGACGAGAGGAGATCAGCAGATTTGACGGCGCTTGAGACTGCCAATGCGTTGGCATCTTCCTTGCCTCGGGGCCGTCTCGCGCTTGCTGGCCGAATACTTGGGCTGCGCTCCCTTACGTGAGAACATCCCCGCTCTTATGCTGTACGCATATAGAGTGTTCGAGAGTGCGCGACACGCCGGGAAAAAAGAACATTGGCTGATCGTCGAACTATTGGTCTCTGCCAGATGCGCTCTTTTCAACCAAGAAAGTAAGCGTTGCGGAGAATTAATTCTGGATTTGGGGAGAGAGATGATGCAATTGACAGTGCTGGTGAGACGCGTTTGTCAATATTTACAATCGCGTAAACCAAGCTGCACCGCGGGACAGATTATGGCACAATCTTCGGTGAAAGACCAACCTCGCGATCTGAAGAAGTGATAAAAACGTGAATTTGCCCTTGAGAACATTAATCGAGACTTGTGAGGAGCTGTTCACAGAATCTGGGGTCGGTTGTGAAAGAATTCACAGCAGAAAACGTGGTTTTTTCACCATGGTGTGCATCCCAGCAGAGAGGTCTATATTCGTTGAAACCATGTCTTAAACCGCCAGTGCTCACAGAAATGCTCCGACGTGAACAGAAGCTTCACCAGGATGCTATCAGTGCGCACAACGGTAGACCCAACGGACCTGTCAGTGTGTGTCATGTAAAATTCTAAAGGCATTTTGGTTGCTTTTTTGGACGTTTCCATCCCTCCTGCGGTCGGTATCGCCAGCTGCAAGACACCTCCCTACCTGCCTGGCTGCTCTGCATGATGCGCGAGCACAACAAAGTCGCTCTGCCTCCTCCCGCCCGCACAGTTGCGCGCAGCATCGCCCTTTGCATACAGACCAGCACACAGACTAAGACTACTTCTAATCCAGCAAGGTTTTTGACGTCCCTGCCCCTGCTCCTGCCCTGCTGTAGGCCTACCCCCGCCCAAACGCTGCAGGCCTGCGCTAGAACGGCCGGGCGACGACCAACAGCGACCAGGTCGTGAGCTGTAGCGACCGACTAGGAATCTCCCCGACAACACTGCTGCCGGCCCACAATCCAACCAAATCCAGCTTCTGCTCTCCCGTCCGCTGCCCTTTTATCTTCACGGCCTCCGCACTCTTCTTTGCTTCATCCTCATCCTCTCCTCGCTGCTAGAGTATCTGCATCGAAGGGCCTCCTCCCCGCCCGCTCGCATGCACCGCTTCAAGACCACCGGGCCTCGACATACTACTAACCCGACAGGACGCCACCATCTCGACCCTCACCTCGACCCGGCATACCAGAACCTCGAAGACTCGGGCCTCGATGTCTCTGACATTCCAATAGCTCTCCACCAACCTCCACCTCTCCTCGCCAGGTCGTACTGGGCTCGCAGCTGTATAGCAACGACCGTTGGACTCGCCACCTCCAACTCTCGCTATCGTCCTCGAATTGAGCCTCCCGGAGCTTCGTCCGATCAGCAATTGAGACCTTCGATACCGATTCTCTGCAGCGGAATCCCCTCGATTACAGCAATTGAATCTACCAAGACGGCTTCGGAACAGTACCGCCCGCTCTTATCACCTACATCAATATGGAGGCCTCATCACCCTTAGCTGCCATGCAGGCACCTTCCTTCCTCCCATCGTGGGGCCGTAACGACATGTATACTTCACATCCTCACGCACATCTATCTACTGGCAATGGCTTTGGTCCTGGGTCGTTCGATTTCCGGGACCTCAGCATGAAGAGGTCGAATAAACCAGACTACTTCCAAATGAAGCCCATCCGTGGATCTTCTCCCACAGCCAGTCTGGCGGCGGATCTCTCCCAGAACTTTCACATCGATATGAGGTTTGTGAACTCCAATTCGTGCACCCGCAGACTTCGCTGACCTTACCAGCCCTCAATTGCCCACGCCCCGCCGATCGCTCTTCACCTCGAACCTGTTTGGTACAATTGATGGACGGGGTAAGAGTGGTACACTTGGCAGATGGTAGATAAGGTGTTAACAACATGCAGAATGCGTTACGACACCTCCTCTCCCATCTTCCTCGCCTGGGCCATTGAACGAACGGATGGACATTTCTCCCCTTCCCCACAAACAACCATACTTTGCACAAATAGAGGTCCAATCTCCCACACCTGGGCATACCCCAGACGAAATGGCGATGCCATCCTCACCGCCTCGGCCTGCATTTTTGGAAGCTCCGAAACCTTCTCATGGCATTGAGTAAGCTAGATTGCACAATCCTGTCGGACATTTGCTAATTAAATTTCAGACGAAGAAAATCCATCCTAATTCGGCCAACCCTTCCAAGAACAAAAGGCTTTTCTACGAACTCGATCCCATCTCGAAGTCAAGAACAATTGCCTCCCTTCCGCTTCGGTGCTGGAAGCAGCAAATTGTCGACGGCCACTTCGATGACATTGGGTGAATGTTTTATGGAATCACCTCCGCAGGAACGAAGACCCCAATCTGCGAATAGCCCCTCAGCGTCGATCATGGGCCCGTCCAGACCTGGCAAACCATTTGGGAGCATCAGTTCGTTGAGAAATGGATCTCCAATTGGCAACCACAACCGCAGACCTTCCAATCCGCTAATTCGGCCCAGGAAGCAGTTCCGTCGGTCACTGAGTATGTTCGAGCACCCGGGAGATGTCATGAAGGGAAAGAATGATCATCCTCCGAGCAACCTCCATACTGTGATGGATATTGATGAGCTTCACCTGCCGATGCTGCCACATTTCTTCCAAGAGGGCCAGCCAGACAGCATTCCCAGGATCACCAAGAATACTCTTCTCGAGATTCTTGATGGAAATTACGATAACCAATTCGATCAACGCATGATCATTGATTGTCGATTCGAGTATGAGTTTGATGGCGGTCATATCGATGGCGCTGTCAACTACAACGACAAGGAGTTACTCGCCAGCCAACTTTTCGAACAAAGTCTTCCCGGCAAAACACTACTAATTTTCCACTGCGAATACTCTGCACATCGAGCACCCATCATGGCCCGACATGTACGAAAACAAGATCGCTCTACTAATGCGGAACACTACCCAAAGCTCACCTATCCTGAAGTCTACATTCTGGATGGTGGATACAGTTCCTTCTTCAGCGAGCACCGAAGTCGATGCTTCCCTCAAAATTACGTTGAGATGGACGCCAAGGAGCATGCCTACACATGCGAGAGAGAGATGGGACGCCTCCGCCAGACTAGGAAGCTGAGCAGGGCACATACTTTTGCTTTTGGACAACATGGACAAATAGACGACAGCCCTACCGCACCGGCTCGATCTAAGACAACAGGTGGTGATCTCATGATGACAGGAATGGCTTCACCTCTGCCGGGTCATGCACGACGTATGGTCTCATACTAATATTTGCATTGGCATGGCGTTATGGCATGTCTTTTGGCGTTTCTTTTGGTCTTCGATCTATACGGGTATGGCCGGCTTCTACCTGACTTTGTCAACCTTTCTTCCTCGACACTCGCCTGTTTGGACCCTACCGACGAGTTTGTCCTTCCGCTCCATCTTCGAAAGATCGAAATTTGCGGATTTATTTGCCCTCGCGTATTGGTGTGCATATTGCATCGGCATACTTTTTGAGTTAGCAACAGCGCCTTATATCACCCCTCGATCTTCCTGTCCCTGCGCGGCAAGAGATCGGTAGCGTTACCCCCCTTCTTGGATCAGGAATCCTGGACCCACCCTCTTTTTTGATGGCTGATGCCGAACACACAAACAAGAAAAAACCCAACAAAAGAAAGAAAAATACATACTGAGACGATCGCATATGATAAACCCATCACGATCAACAACCCTACAAACCCCCCACCTTTTTCCTTACCAAGATCTCGTCTTTTTGTCACACACCCCGACGACGATTCTTCCCTCTTCGGAGGCTCTCGAGAAATGAATCTCGAACCTCGAATCTCGAATACCCATCACACATAACATCACATCGTTGGACCTACATATCCGTGGCGCTTGCATCGAACATTTTGAAACTCGATGCATGCATACCTGTTTCGCTTCCTGTTCTCTATTCCGCATAACCGTCTTAATCCTCGCGCACACAACTTTTGCATTTGGTCTGTCTGTCTGTCTGTCTGGCTCGCGTGCATTCTTGGCTGCATTTGGTAGATTTGCATTGAGGGGTGGAGCTGCATCGCAAATGGACCGGGGGAGTAACTAGTTACAGCGGGAAGAGAGGCTGTGAATGAATGAACCGCAGTGGTGTGCAGTGGTGTGGACTTGTCTGATCTTAGCTGTATAGCTGGCTTGATTTGTACTAGCATGAAAGGAGAGGGCGCTGTTGAGTGAGTGAGTGCGGAACGGCGCTGCTGTGAATAGTGAGAGAGAGAAAGAAAGAAAGCCTTTTTGATACATATATGTGTGTTCTTGAGTGATTGGTGAATGTGAAAGTTCTTGATGTTTGAGATGGCTAGTCGCCTGCGCCTGTACACGATCCGAACTAACTAAACTAAAGCTCCCTCCCATGAAAATGAGACGAGAGAAGAAAAGCAGTTCAATCTTCGAGAATAGGGTAGAGTATACCCATCTTCCTAGATCTAGATCTGTAAGTGAGTCGATGTGCTCATCGGCTTAACGTCCTGGAATTCATGTCCGTGTTCTGTCTCTTTGAGGATAAAAGTGGTGAGGGAGGGGGGAGTGGGAGGAGTGGAGATGTGATCACACCTCCCCTAGTCAGGGAACCGAGAACGAGAATGATAACGAGAATGAGACAAGACTGAGAGGGAGGAGGGAGGGAGTAAGAGTTGATGTACTGTTTAGTTGACTTGATGTTCTTGGGATTTAAGGGAGTGTGTTTTGTTGGTTTGTTTGTGGAGAAAGGGGAGGATGTGCTACGAGGGGTAATTGGGGGGAGAATCGTGAGGAAGCGTGGTTTTGTTTTATCGCGTTGCGCTGGATTAGGGTTCTTTTGAAGGGGAGGGTAGATTTTGTTTTGAGGGTAGGATGGGTGGAGAGGAGATGAGATGAGATGGATGGGATGGCGCTGTGGTTTTGTGGGAGGGTGAGTGGGGAAGGGTGAGGGGAGAGGGGGTTTACTAACGTGATGGTACTTCTCTCCTAGTAAGAGACCTCACCGTTCCTAAGTCGGATTGGGAGAGGTGGATCTTAATTGGGGAGCCCCATTGTCTAGGAAGTACCTATTTTATTTGGATTGCAAATCACCAGTAGTTGTCTCAATTCGTGGCGCATTGTCTGTCTTCAATGTACTATAATTTAAGGGAGATTCAAAGTCTAATAACTATTTCAATTAGCAAATGTCCCTTAATTCAAGGAATATTCCTTGAGTTATAGTATATTAAAGACTGGTGCTTCGCCACAAATTCTAATAGCCCCCGGTGAACTTATTTACTTGATTAAGAAAGCTGGGGATGAGTTGAGAAGAAGGTAGTAGGTGAGGGTAACGGGGGAGGGGTAGGGAAGGGTAGGAAATTTAAAGTATTTACTTACTAGGTAAAGGCTCTTTAGCGTTATTACCAGTACTTGATAGTGCTTCTTTCCTAGGTGAAGACCTCGCTCCCGTTCTCAACTCAGATTTTAGAAAGATGGCTCTTGCTTAGAGAGTATCGAGTCTAGTATATGTTTTGTTTGGATTACAGGTTTATTTACATGATCAAGAAACATGGATAGAAGAACGAGTTAGTAGTTTTGAGTAGGTAGAGAAAGGTGAGTGTTTATCCCCCTGGAGAGAGAGTCTTGTCTCGAAAGCTTCAGAAGGATCTGATCACGGTGAGGGTGTCTCGCCCTGCATATGTTGTTTGGATGACGAGTTATAAGAGGAGCGCAATCTCATGCGGGATCTCCAGACCATTCTTTGAAGTGTGTGTTCTGTTGAGTTGCGCATCGGCGTCTGAGCTGGTGGAAAGGGTCCTCTCTTGCACTGTTGGTAGTTACGTCTTTGGCACCCTCGAAATTATCACCTACTGATGCGGACTTGGTTAGCATTCAGCGATTTGCAAGTGGAATGAGTACAGTCGTTGAAACGAGTAAGAGGAGTAGCAAGGACTTTGGATGTGGAGGTATGGGCTGGCTCCAAGCTAAGGACAAGGCCCGCATAAAGTTTTCGTTCAGATATTTCTCCTTTCAGGCATCGCTCCTTCTGTTCCATTCAACCATATTCACCGAGATGTGTTCCGGCCCAGTCGGGGCTAGTCTAATTCTTTCCATGTTTACCGCCAAAGGCAGCTCCGCCCCGCTGTCTGCAAAGAGGTCCTACTTGGCAAGGGTGGCACTAATGCACAATGGGTCAGTTTGGGGCTCACTCACCTTCGAACTATATAGCCCAGCTCTCCCCTCGGCATAGAAATCACAATTTTCACACAGAATTTTTCACCAAACGTCTCACGAGTCGCTTTCCAGCTCGTTCAGTGGCGTCAAATCCCTGCAGGGCGCTTTCGCTTGACAGCCTCACTCTTCCCTCACCGACTTCGACAACAATGGATCTGAGCAATTTCGACTTCGATGCACTCGACCAGGCAAGTCGAGACGAGATGCTCGCCCAGCTATCCTATCCAATTGATCCGGACTTCGACTTATATCCATTTTCACTAGTGGAATCCGCCGCTCTTGATTGGCAGCAACCTGTGTGGCAATACACTGGTCTGACCGGTGACAATGCACATGCATACAACGAACACCAGGGCGCTATGTGAGTAAAAAAAAAAAGACAGACTCGCTAACAGGGCGTTCTTTTGAGCCGCAGACCATCTAATTGTCAGGGTCAAACCCCCTCCCCGAATATGCTCGTGGAGTTTCACCCACAGCACAACAGCCAACAGAACGATAAGACGTACTACAGCCTGGTGCCTTGGTCAGGCAATGTTTCAGTCGAAGGACCTCCCGCTCTGGCTCAGGGAATCAGTACTAGTGGCTTCGAGTCTGTCGAGTCCCACGACGATTTCGATCGTATTGCAGCACCGGATCTCAAACGTATCAAGGCTCAGGACCTCAAACGTATTGAAGAGGCACGAGCTGCAAGTTGCTGTACTTGGAAGGACTGTCCATTGACCCACCCTTTTTCGAATGATACTGACCTCGAGCACCATCTCGAAGGCCACGCACAAGATGTCCTCCAACGTTGGTCCGGAGCAGCAGAGTGTTCATGGAGCGGTTGCGTTTCGAGAGAGCGCTTCAAGTTTCTCTCACCATTGAGACTCCATCTTCAGAATGCTCATGTCAACCCGCTTCTTTGCTTTCGCCCAAATTGTTTTTTCAAACGCCCTTTTCGGAACCACCGTGACCTCCAACGTCATATAGAGACGAAGCATTCCCAGACTGGCGAGTTTCGATGCCCGTATAAGGAATGCAAAACGAACACCGCGACATTTAAACGCAAAGATAAATGGCTCAAGCACGTTCAAGATGCTCAACACCAGCTCGACAACTCTTGCCCTGTGCAGCATTGCGAGAAGGAAGAGCGACAAAGAAGCTTCGCCGGCTTCAAAAATCCGAAAGAGGCCATCCACCACATGTTCAATGAGCATGGGATAACACAGTTTGATGTGCGTGACTTCAGTTGTACCATAGGTGGCTGCGAACACGGCGATCCTCCCTACTTGACCAAGGATCAGCTAAAGTACCACCTTCTGGTGGATCACGGCTTCCTCGAAGGAGCGCAGAACATTGTCGAGGCGGTGGAAGCTACTGAGCTCCATCAACTCAGCATGGGGCTCGTTCCAAGAGGAATCAATTATCACGCATGCAAGCTTTGCTCGCCTCCACGCAGGCTTTGTTCGCCGCCACTGTCACCACTACGGGCAAAAAGAGTTTACTATTGTGTATGTCATTCCTCCGTCAAGTTTGCATATGCTAATTCTGCAGTGTCGCTGTCAAATTCCCCACAATCCCAGCACCGATGCTCAGTGCAGTTATTGTCTTGTGCCGCATGTGTTTTGCTCCTCCTGTATCAAGGAGAAAATCCCCGTTTTTGAAGGGGAGGAGTGACTTTGAATGTGAATTCTATCTCCCAGCATTCTCCGTTGGGGCAGTCTGATGACTTATTCATAACTAGTCATAGATATTTTGTAGCTTTCCTTTGTGCTCAATCCTTGTCTTGTTTCCCTTCCCTTTCCTGCGCTCATTTACGCCCCCCATGTCACAATTTCGTTACTTACACTTTAAATACAAAACAAGTCTCGAGTCTCGCTTTTTCTTAAAACTGCGCGAGAGATAGTAGTAGTCAATCAAACCTGAAATTTCACAAGGACTAGTCAAAAGCTTTTAATCCTCGTCTGCTCTAACAATGTCCCTCCAGGTTAGGTCAGAACCACAATCTTCCCACCTGCGCTATTCTCCTCCATCGTCCTATGCGCCTCCACAATCTCCTGCAGCCTAAACACTTTCCCAACCTTAACACTTAACTTTCCCTCTTTAATCTTTTCACACAACTCCTCCAGAGGTGTGGCCATGAAGTCCTCCGGGCCCCCGGCATACGTCGTCAAGTTCACAGCGGTAGGAATCGCGGGCATGGGAGAGAAATTTGCAATTTCCCATGCGTTGCCCACCATACCCGTCATGCACACGCTCCCGCCTTCTTTGATGCATTGCAGAGAATCAAGTATGCTCGTCGTACCCACCAATTCCAAACACTTGTCGAATTTCTCCTTTCCCTGCTCGAAGAACTTTGATATATTGCCGTCGTCGATGAGCACTTCGTCGCAGCCAGCGCTTTTCATGATTTCTGTGCGAGAAGAGGAGGTGGAGCGAGTTGTGCCGGCCACGTAGCAGCCGTGATTCTTGGCGATGCTGGCTGCCGCGAGTCCGACACTGGTTGTGCCGCCTCGAACGAGGAACCGCTCGCCGGGTTTGAGGCGGAGGGATTTGAAAAGGCTACCCCATGATGTCTGCAGCATCTCGGGGATTGCACCCATGGTCTCCCAGTCCAGCTAGATGGGAGTTAGCTGCATACTTCCAACTGAAAAAGAGAGCTTAGAAAGGAGTTTAAAAACGACGGCGTTGAGCTCTCAAGTAGACGAAGTAGAAGGAAATGAGAGTAAGAGGATCATTAGAGACTTACTTCAGTCTTCACAACCTGCACCTGAGTGCAAGGAACTACAGTGTATTCCGCATACCCCCCGTCGAAGAGCCGTCCCATGCCACCCATACATGTCGCTACTCTGTCCCCCTCTTTGAACTCCCCGCTAGGACACGAAGAGACCAAACCTGTGGCTTCGATGCCCAAGATTCGGGGTAAGGTAACGGCGGAGGGGGGCGAAAGGCCTTGACGCGTGAATAGCTAGGATGGGTTAACTTTCAAAAATTTGAGAGAGGGAAATTGGCTTAGGGGTGCAAAGAATTTTTGAGAGAGGGTGTATGAATAAGGATGCATTGGAAGGTGGGAAGGAATGGAAATGACTTCAATTCTTACCTCAGAGCGGTTGAGGCCGAAGGCCTTTACGCGGATGAGAACCTGGCCTGGTTTCGCGGTTGGGATGGGGCGTTGCTCGAGTTTTAGGACTTCGGGGCCGCCGGGTGCGTGGAAGACGGCTGCGAGCATTGTGGAGGACACTGTGGTTGAGTGGTATCTTGAGAGATGCGTGATGATTTTAAGTTTTTGGAAGGGTTTGAGCATAAATGAGAAGAGGTGAGTTGACAAATGTTGAATATGGCAAGAAGGAAGTGTTTATAACACCAGGTTGAGACGAGGCTGTGATAATTGAAGTTTGTTACATTGGTGGGGTTAGGTCGCGGCTTGCATCATGCTGCATGTCTTTAGCGGAGGGACCTGTTAGTGCATGGTACCCCGCATGTTCAGCGCCCGCTGTTGGAGGTGGATACGGGTTTCCTGATCTGGGTCGCTTGAACCCGAGCCGCATTTGGCCTAGCCTCGAGGTTGGGGGCCTAAACATCTCTTTCTCTTCTATTTACCCAAGATGAGCTATAGAATGAGGATTGGATTGGAGAAGGTTTTGTCGAATCCCTTATCTGACATGCAGCTGTGGCTAAGGAAATCAGCTTGTTCTTGTGAGATCTCAGAGTGGACGAAAACACGAAGCCGAGCTTGGTTTGGCAGGATGCATGAATTTGCAGATAGCAGCAAGTCAAACTTATACTATTGGCAGGACTTGCTTTCAAGCTTACAGACTGCAGTGATAGAGCAGAAATCCGCACAAAATTGGAAGTCAATGAACTTTGGAAAGTTGCTTATAAGCAGGCTTTGTCCCTCTTTTCTGCTGGAGTAGCAGATCCAACACTGCTTGTTCTATATTAGCGCCCCTCACTTGAGAACCACCTGCCTCGCTCCTCAAAACTCTGAAATTTCAACAACAAAAAGACCAGACACCAAAGCAGAAACCCCACAACAGTTCGTTCTCCCTCCTAGCTACAGCTCTCAACTTCTCAACTAACCCAAGATACCCAGTGTCTTCGAACACCACCAAAACAGCAATCACAAACCTCCTCCGTGCGTACCAAACCGCACTAAACGCCTCCTCAACCTCCTCAGTTCTCCCCCTCTATACCTCCTCCGGGGTCTTCATGGCACAGCACTTCTCCACTGCCGTAGGCACCGAAGCTATAGCTGCCGCCTACGACAAAACCTTCGACATGATCACGCTCGCAGTCGACTTCGATATCATCGAGATTGTAGAGATGAGTGAGGAGTATGCTTTTGCGCGCACGGCATCGAAGGGGAAAGTGCAGATCAAGGGAGGAGGAGAGAGTGATGAGGCAAACCAGGAGCTGTTCGTTTTGAAGAAGGAGGGTGGTGAGTGGAAGATTGAGAGATATTGCTTTTGCAGTACATTGCCGCCACACTGAGTGAAGGTGGAAGCGTTGTGATGAGGGATGGCTGTGAGTACTCGACAATGGACAAGCCTCGATGCAGACAATAACCAAGCAGAATACATACATTATCTCCAATAGACCAAGTCGCTTGACACCTTCTATAATGTTTCTTTCACTCGTTCGAATTTAGTCTCCAGAGCTTTTATAACTAGTCCCAATCCACAACGTTTGATTTCCCCCAGTACTAGTATTACGGAGCAGAGAAACAGCCCTTCTGCCCTCGGCCTTCCCTCTCATAGCAAGCATCTTCATGATGTCTCTCTAGCATCGTGACGTCGTGACGGGAAGTTGCTTTCTCATCGCGAAGTCGAGATGACCAATGCTCGCTAATTCTCACACCGAGTCAAGTTTGATCACGTGCCGCTTTTTGCCACTCGCCCCCAACCTCCTCCTTTCGAAAATTAATTATTCCTTCACATGTACCTGTTCTTCCAAAGTGACTACAAAGTTGAAACTTCAAACCACAT
This sequence comes from Stipitochalara longipes BDJ, assembly GCA_009732865.1. NCBI lineage: Eukaryota > Fungi > Ascomycota > Leotiomycetes > Helotiales > Hamatocanthoscyphaceae > Stipitochalara > Stipitochalara longipes. Next base: position 2,609,244 of record ML769329.1, on the reverse strand, counting down.
GTTCAACACCACCGAATCTGCAGCTTTCATTGCTCGAGTTGATATTAATCACGTGGCTCCCCCCCTTCATCCCCCTGAATTCACGACTCCAGTTTTCTTTCAAGTATGTTCAGCATAATAGTACCAGAGAACACGGAACCTGCAACCCGGCGCTCGCACAAGAAATCTCGGGGAGGATGCAAAACGTGCAAAGAGAGGAAGCTGAAGGTAGATCATCCATCTCATCCGCAATGACTATGCGAAGATCAGCGTGTTAATTATATTCATGTGTTAGTGCGACGAAATCAAACCTACCTGTGGCAACTGCCAACGCCGCTTCATCTCAACCCAGCCATGTGATTACAGTCACCTCACACGAGCTTCAGGAGCCACACCACCGACCCTGGTTCCAAGAACAGGAGAAAGGGGGTCAGGCGAATCTGCGGAGGAATCAGATGGAAGCTCGATTCAGTTTGACAACGATAGCGATGGTAATATTGGTTTGCCAGCTTCATTGAGTGCAGAACTATTGGATCCTTTTCGAACCCATCCTGAGACTCGTGTTCCGGGAATAAATGTTTTGCTGAAACATTGTGAGTCCTTTCTCTCTAATCACTTTGCTTATGGGTGTATATGGAAATTTGAAAATCTTTTTACTAATTATAGCAGACCTAGGAACAGCAGTATACAAATCCTTCCCCTGGCAACCAGCCTCCGATACAAACCCAACAACAGCCTTCTTCGTTCCCCTCGTCTGGCGAGACGAAGTGTTATTCCACGCCACACTACAGTTCAGCGCTGCGAGAATGGACAGTGAGATCGTGAAGAATTGTGGCGTCAATACTGCTCTGCTTTCTGCAGAATGTATTCGTCTTCTAAGGGATAGAGTTGAGAATTCAGAAGAAGGTGGGGGGTTGAAAGACGAGACGATCAGTGCGGTGGCTACACTTGCTGCTGTTGAGGTCAGTTATCTCTCCCTTATACTGAAGCTAGAGTCACTGACGAAAAGTTATACAGCATCAGAAAGGTAATCTTCGTATGCTTCGAATGCACATGAACGGTCTCTCACATATGGTGAGCTTGAGAGGTGGTCTAAATGCAATCCGACTCACAAGTCCTATGACCGCAAACTGGGTCTTCTGGTACTCCCCCCTCCTCCAACTTTCCATCTTACTCATTCTTCATATGTACAAAACTAATACATCATTCTACAGGATGTTCACAGTCACCAGCCCACACATCCCCTTCCCAGCACTCGACCCGATCCTCCCACCCTTCTTCCCCTCCGAACACAACCTCACTCTTCCCACCTCGCATTTCTCCGACATCGGTCCCCCTTCGCCTTCCCCTCCACCCTTAGACGTCACATCTCTTGGCCTCGCAGAGCCAATGGCGAGCATCATGACCTCAGTGCAGCACGTCTCGCAGCTGGTGCCGCGCCATGATGCGTACCCCACGGCGGAAACCTCGAGCGTGGTGCTCGCGAGGATGTGTACGCTGCTCTCGCACCTTTTGAGTTTGCCACCCATCACAGTTCCTTCGGGTGGGGAAAGGGGAGTAGAAGCGCTCATAACAGAAACTGCTCGTTTTGCGATCTTGATACATGTTTTCACGCCCTGGAGAGGTCTGCCGCCTGATGGGACGGTAGCTATTAATTGCATCTTGCATCAGCTGATGGCTTCTTTGAGATCGATCACAACGGTAGCTAGAAATGATATGAACAATGCTCTCGTATTGTGGATGTTTGCAGTAGGAGGCGTTGCGTCGTCTGGCATGCCGGAGCGAACCTGGTTTGTGAATCACCTCGCTGAGATGGTGGAGGATATGGGGATTTCTAGTTGGGAAGAGTGGAAGGACTCCGTGAGTAGATGTATTTGGCATGAGAGACTATATGTCAGAGCATATGAGAAGTTGTGGGGTGAGATTTTGAAGAAGAGGGAGGAGATAGGGGTGATGGAATAAGTCCCAGCCTCTATCTGTAGAACTATAATATTTAGTAATAGTAAAAAAAGGGTATACAAATGTCTAATATATATAACAATAGCTACAACATTGAGGCATTCATTCTCCGCAAGGTAGCTGGTATATCGTTCCACAAAGAAACTTAAAGTGGTTTCCAATGTCTGAAAGATATCTGGAACAATGAGCTACCTCGAAATTCTACAAGTGCTTCCAATGTCCCAAGAACAACCGGAACATTGTGCCACCTAGAAAGGCAGACATTTCACTATTTTGTTTTCTCTCGAATGATGAGATGAAAACCAGATCGAAACCTCAGCAGATTTCAGGGGACGTATCGATCAGATCAAGCGATTTTACAGATATCCAAAACAATAATGATCATCGGGCCTCAAGGAGTGGTCCTTGCGATTTGCTCGCAATATCTCTTTTGCTAACTATCTTGGATTTTGCCGAATGGTTATGATTCCCTTTTGCTTGTTGCTTTTTGCTTGCTTGGAAAGAGGCTCAGTCTGCACATTATTGACACTGCTTCATTGTCCCAGGTTAAGCTAGGACATTGGTCACGACACTTCTTCATTATTCCGAGGCAGCTGGGACAATGGTTTAGATGTTTCTTTGATTATTGTAGATTTGGGCACTCTTTCATTATTTATCTATCTCCCCTCAAGCCCAGGCCATCCTCTTGCCGTAATGCCCAACACCATCTCCATCATCTCCTCGCCCTCCTTCGCCATTTCCTCCCATCCCTTCTCCTCCCAACTCCTTCGCTCACTCTTCACACTCGCCCTCTCTTCAAAGCTCCTGTTAAACCCTGTCCCCTCGTTTACGTATCTATCACACCACACCTCATCCAACAATCTCGTCAACTCTTCCATTGCGTTCAATGATTCGTTACCAGAGAAACATGGGAGGAGATAGTTTTGCACTGCGAGCGAGGCAGCTGGGGATTCGGTTGGTATATCGGGCTGGTGCGGTGAGTTACGCATGGTGAGTGTGGACTGGACCTCTTTCCAGGCTTCAAGGTGTGCCTAGTATTTGTCAGGACTCATATCTTGAGAATGGAGGACGGGAATAAAATGTACCTTCTCACGAACCCACAGAACCACCACACCGACGAGCACGCTCTTCTCGCCTTTCTCGACTGCAGTGCCAATCACGTCAAAGAGACGTACGAGCATACGCGTGGCGTCCGTCATGCCGTCTTCAGTTGCTTCTTCCCAGCTCTCCAGATTCAAGTCTTGGATATCAGGTTCCATGTTCGAGAAAAGGGAAAGCTGATTCTGGGCGTGGGAAAGACGCGTGATGAGATGTGGTGTGAGGCGAGCGTTGATTTCTCGGTCTGCTTTGGTTGGGCTTGAACTTCGTGAGGGAGAGGCTAAGCGATGGGCTGGTCTCGATGGGATGGAGACGTTTGCGAGCAGCAGAGCAAGAAATCGGACGTACTCTTCGAGGAATATCCGCTCTTGAGTTAGGTATCGAGATAGGACTGGAACGGTGATGCGCCCATCAGAGCAACAGCGCAAAAAGGTGCTGTGGGTTGCGCTGTATAGCTTGCGAGGAGCAGCGCGGGAGACGAGATGGGCTGTTAGTGACGTTGGTGCTTGGGTTATAGTTTCAGAAATATTCTCCGGCCTCCGCGTAGGTGACTGGGTGTTGAAAGTTTGAGTGGGAGATCCAATGTTGTTGTTCGGGGTTCGAGGGGCAGAGACGTTGTTACGCTCGGATGTGGGTGTATTTTCTGATGACTTGATTCTGAGTGGCGCCACTTCGATAGGAAGACCATCAGGGACATCATCGACTGATTCATAGGCGTATGGGAAAGAGTCATCCTCGGATTCTTCAGGAGAAGGTGGGGAGAGGAACTTCAGCGGGATGAGCTTCGGTGGTGCTGGACCAGCTGGTGCGGCTTCTTTTGGGGAGGTGGCGTAGGCGTATTTGAGCGGGATGAGTCTTGGACCTGATGATGATTCTTTTGGAGGTGGTTCAGGCTTGGGGGTTGACGGCCTCATTTCCTCATCGTACATGTCAAGGATATCAAATGTCGAATCGTCCGGTCGGCCTGGTCTCTCCGGCCTTTGCGGTCTGGTTGGAATTGCCTTCCCTTCGATCTCAATTGCTGGTGGATTTGTGTCTCTATTTGCTCGCATCTCCTCGTCAGGAATGCCAGGTGATCTTCCGCCTGAAACCACAACATCTCGCATTGTATCTCTACTACGCGATCCGCTCTCAACGAGAGAGTATTTCTCCTGGACGTAGCCTGGTGATGCCAAGCGTCTCGATCTCTGCCTTACATGTAGGGATTTCGGTGCATTGGTCGTGGATGCTGGGGAAGGACCACTTGGGGCTTTGCCTGTGCGAGGACTCCGAGCAAGATACTCTGATACCTCTTTCTTATCATCACCGATACTCACAACCCGCGAACCCTCTGTCTCTATCCATGCAAACACTTCCCCGTTGTAAGCCGGAGAAGTGAGCTGCTTTGATTTTTTCCTACGCAGAGAACTTGTAGGCACAATTGTATTTTGCCAACTGGGTGGAATGTCTGGTGTCGGTGGATTAGGAGACTGAGGCTCCACTGTGGCAGAGAGAGTCGAGGGGGAGCGGCGACCATTGGAGCTCTGAGGGAGGATCTTGAGTGAGAGTGAACGTTTGAGGGCGTTGAATCTCGATTTTCGAGCAGGTGCCGGGGCTTTGTAGTTGTCGTTATAATCATTGTTGTTACCAATGGAAATTGCAATTTGTGGGGGAGGTGGAGGTGGTGGTGGTGGCAATATCTTGTAGCTAGGGAATGCATTGTCCTCTTTAATATTTTCGAGCGGTTTCTGAGGAGATACCGGGGACTTGGTCGAAGAAGGCGGCGTTGGGTATGATGTACTGAGAGAAAGTGGCGGCCGGGAAGTCGATGAAGGGGAAGATTCAACTGTCCCTGGGAGGGTTGAGCTACGGCCGCGGCTCTTTGGTCGAGTGTCTGCTGTGGCTGGAATTGGAGGGGGATCTGCAACCTCAATCGGAGAAGATTCGTTGGTAGATTCATTTGACTTCTCGGTAGGTCGTGGGCTGCTCGGAAGTCTAGGACGTACTGGCCTTGGATTCTTTGGCAATGAAATTGCTCTGCGATGAGCATTGGTTGCTGGTGGTGCTGTAACTGGCTCAGGTGGTGGCGGTGGCAGAGGAGGAATGAAAGTGTTTTCCAGATGAGCAAACCTGACCTCCTTTTGCACGACAGGTGGTGCCGCTGGGCGTTTCTCCCATGAGGGCATCACCTCCCAAGGAGGAAGAGAAGCAGCTTTCGACATGATGAAGGTGCAATTGCACCAAGGAGGTTTCTCGCCGAGAAAAGATGGGAGGAAAAGAGATCTATTGAGTTTTGGGAAACATGCAGCAACAATTTGAACACGAAGTACAAAATAAAAGCATGGGAAAATTGGAGAAAGTGTATCACCAAGCTTTTTAGGGTGGATGCGCTCATGCAGGCGGGCGGGTGTGATTTCCAGGAGATCAGACGAAGGGGTCAGCATTGGTTTTAGAATGGCGTGCCGCGGTGCGTTCTCCCGTTTCAGAACGCTGGCTATGGGATTCTGCCTCAGGGGATCGGGCGATTCGGGTTTGAGAGGCCAATGGTAGTGGGCCCATCGACTCACCTTGGTCATGATCTCAGAGGCGTGTCGGACGATGCAAAAGGATGAAATGCCAAGAGGCAGAGTGCATTGCTGAGAAGGTCTGTGTCCGCGGTGATCAAGGGGGATTCCACATTGTAAGCACCTTCTTTGAGGGAGGAAATACGAGCACTCTCGCCTGTTATTAGTTCAATAAGATGTGAAGTCATGAGAGTTCGCAGGAAGATGCGAGGCAAGATGGTCTTGGCAGAGTTGGAGATGGTGTTGAGAGGATGATGAAAGGAGTGAAGTGTGTGGCTGGAGACAATTCGGGAGGCGCTAACCCAATCGAGAAGATGCGATCGGACCAAGCATTCGAACCTCCGAGAGCAAATCTTAACTTCACCTCAACTTCATGGGTATCAAAGCTCACATTATCCTATACTTTCTCCCCATAGCCATGTTCTGAGAGGTGCGCTTGCCAACTTTGATACCCTTCATCTGCTCCACCAACTGCCACCGCATCTCACAAGTTGCGACCATACCGATCAATTCGCTTCAAGGTCTTTCGATTGTCCTGCCACTCCACATCAGTCCACGACCTACTTCCAAGAGAAGACTTTGCACCAAATGAATAAAAGGAGGCATATTGGGTGAGATCCAAATGAGGTGATGTCTGCGACGAAGTATGGTGGTCTGCGATGGTATGACATTGGCGCGAAGTGTACGATATATTATTCTTCTCGAAGAGGATGTCGGCTCCACACAACAACACACCTTTGTCAAAGGGCTTCTATTTACCGCGTTCATATATTACGTAGCCATTTCCGGCAAATCCGATTACTTGCAGACTTGTGTAAATATGTCCTTGACATGGCTGTGGACGGCAAGGCTAGCGTCTCACCATTCGCGGTCTCAGCAAGAATTCATATCTTGCCTCATTTCGTCTTTTGCATACCACCTACTATTAAGACTTTTCCAAGGCAATAGTACTATTCTTGCCGTGGCATTTAGCAACTGCCGAAACTTTCTTGACAGTTATAGATGCAAGTTCCTTCGCCACGTTGGTCTCTTTCGTTTAGAGCATCTTGAGGTTATTGTAAGTTGAGATCTATCATTGGTATCTTCAATTCCTTTGCATGGAATTAGATTCTGTAGTTGAAGTTAGACATATTATTTTCTGACGTCCTGTAATAAATTGTACGCACACCGAAGCTTGGCGGCTTGGCAAGACCTCGTGGGTCTTGGTATCCGGCTTAGGCAAAACATGTTCAATAGAAGTTTCCAGAAAAGCTATCAGACTCACGGATCCAGTTCCCACTCATGCATCGGAAATTATCACAGGTTTGCTCACTTCGGAAAGAGGCGGAGCAAGGCTGCAAACCATTCACCGATAGCATCGGTGGCACAGTGAGGCTGCGAGCCTCTTCTTCAACAGAGCCTTACACCTCGTGAGCCCAGAATGGTACGGTATCTAGTCATAGGGCAGTAAGCGCTCCTGCACCATTCTTGTATTTCTCTCGCTCTGTTGCCTTTCCTCTGATATTTGTCAGTCGTACGTTAACCTTGACAGTGAATGGCTTGTCCACGTTCCCACCTGGCAAACAAGCATATTGCGAACATAATACAACCAACAATTCCTGACAGGGCCAGTACCAACTCACCCACGAGAAACTCCCACGCGAACAGGTTGCCACAAGCAGAGCAGATAAAAGGAGACGGAATTCCTTCTTTCCATCCTCTTTCCCATCCATCGAGTGCCGCTTTCGAAATGTCAACAACAGCAACACCACCTCCCTTTATTCTTCTGTTAAACAGCTTCCCAGGCGTCGGAAAGCTGACGATCGCTCGCAACATACGAGATCTGCTCTCGCAAGCAACTACTGGCCCCGTCACCGGACCGCAAATCCGCCTTCTAGATAACCACATCATAATCGACCTCGTTTCCGCCATCGAGCCAAAGCGCAATGCCGACCATCACCGTCTCCGGAAAGCCTGCCGCGACCTTGCCTTCTCAGCTTTACAGCTCCCCCTCGACGACCTCGTTATACTTATGACCTCATGTCTATCCGAGACGGAAGAAGGAAGGGATCAATTTGAGGAAATTTTGGCGATCGCACAGGCGAGGAGTTGTCCGATGGTGGTGGTTAATTTGGTTTGTGAGCTAGAAGAGAATGGAAGGAGGGTAGAGTGTGAGGAGAGGAAGAAGAGTGTAGATGGGATAGAGAAGGGGAAGTTGACTGATCGAGGACTATTGGAGAAGTTTCATGCGGAGTATGAGTTGCTTGATTTAGGAAGGTTAGATGGAGGGGCGGTGCGGTTGCTTTGTGGGGAGCTTGAAACCACGAACTTGAGTGCACAGGCGGCTACGGAAATGGTTTGGGCTTTACTGAGGAAGGAGTTGGGATTCTGAGGGCTGCACAGAGGGAGAATGAGTGAGTGGAGAGGAGTCTTGGCTGGCAGGAACGTAGTTCCTCTTGCCATGTACTATTCACTAATTTGGCACGAAGCAAGCATATGTGGCATATATATGCGAGTCCATGAGCTAGATTCTTCGTTGATGACCATGTCTTCTTTCACGATTTACGTCGTGCTCCCTCCAGATTTCTTCGTCTTGCTTGGACACCTCGCTTTTGCACTCTCTTCTGCACCTTAAAGTTTCTAGGCGAAAGAAGTAATTCAAGAGTTAAAATGACAGATGCAGTTATAAATCTTTTATTGTTGTCATTATATTCTGTTCCTTGCCCGTTGTTATCAAGTATTACCTTATTGTCATTTTCTCCGGAATAGCTTTCACTAGTCCGGCTTTTCCGACTCCTCAGATATGATTGGCTCAGTGCCAGACCATGAATGCCTCGAAAAGCCTACATATGCGCATCAGTGGCTGCAAACTTTGTGTTCGCATTGATAACTTTCTGATATCCGCTGGGTTGGGGGAATAATCTGGCCATCCTTCAGGTATGCAAACATGTTGGCGATTGCTTGTGCAGTAGGGTGCAATGATATTCAGGAACGCACCTGAAAGCGAGCACTTTTAAGCATACTGTGTTTCAAAGTTTCACTTTGCGGCACATTTCCAAGGGATAATTGAAAACTGGGAACGCCCCTTCTATTTGGAAGATCTCGACAAAAAGGATAGCGCTGTTGCCCGCAGCAAGTTCATTAAAATACAGTTATATCGATACGAAGAAGCACTTTTCTTATGAATTCGCAGTCCCGAAGCCTACACGGGCATTTCTCATATACTATGGGGAAGACACAAGCACAGATGAATCAGCACAACAATCAGAGCAACAGGAGCACCTAATTATACTATTTTAGGTGTATTGACTCGAGCTGACACATTTCAAACTGCCCTCTTTATTCTGTTGTTCAATCGGTATTTCTTGATCAGTTATGGGAATACATGCAACTTCTTAATACGTGGATCTAAGGGTCGAGGGGTGAAAAGAGGCCTCCACATCAGAGTTTCGGGCCGCGCCGGAGTAGCGCGGCTAGTCCACTTTTGGCTGCAAGTACACCTTTCCACTCATGAGTCGAATCACAGTGATCAAATTCATGGAAGAGAAGGTTCAAAGATGGATTGAATGCGGAGTTCCGAACCTTTGCTAATTTCGCATTAGCTCAGTCGGAGCTATCCGAGTTCTCAATCTGGTGAATGCTGAACAGCATCGTCATTGTGGCTGTGACTATGCTGCGCATGGACCCCACTCAGGAACCGATTCAAGCCAGGGGAGTGGAGCTTGATTGAGATGAGGGAGGATATGACATGGTTTCAATGCTCTACCAGAAGAATAAGTTCATATAGATTCTCAATGCATGAGATCTAACTCGACTGAACTCAATATAAATCCCACAAGTTCTCAGCTCCTGACTAGCCTCGTCAATGTGGTCGTAGGGCTTCATGAAGCGCGGGGTAGCTTGACTCGGGATAACCGCGGGCCGGCTTTCTGCAGCCCTTTTTGTACCACCAATGATATATGGGTCGGGATCGCCTTGTGGCTCATGAACGATGAGCGCGGTTCTATTGACTCAGAGCATGGCCCGTTCCCAGCTAGTGCCGCTGCGAACAGAAGTGCTCCGGGGTTCTCCTACTCTGATTGGCACATCTGTAGTCAGCCCTGTGGCGCAGATGAAGCTATCCGGATCTGGGCATGTCTCCTAGCTCCTCCGGCAGAGCTTGTTAATGTTCTCCATTATTATTTAATGTCTTGCTTCATCTCCACCTTCGTTTTGAGATCGACAACTCGCTCCAACAACTCAAGCACCGATCTATAACTTTTAAAATCCAGGATTCTGAGCAATAACTTCTAGAAAAAATGGATACCGCTCTAGTGAACCCTTCCTTGGCGGCCGCTACTGCGCCGGAACCCGAAATTTCGGAGGTAGATCTCATCAATCCAGACTCATCGAGGGCAGATAAGAAAAAACGATATCACAATAAGAGCAAAAACGGGTGTAGAACATGCAAGTAAGTACTTGATAGTCCTTGATAGCAAAATCTTTCAAGCTCCTCCTTCCGTCAGAGTGGCACTCCGACTATCACCCCTCCCCTCCCCACAAACATCTCTAACTATTGAAAGGTCCCGAAGAGTCAAATGTGACGAAGGCCGGCCTGGCTGTCAACGCTGCCGCACTTTCGGCTTCGAGTGCGATGGATACGACGAGCCCTTCCAGCCCAAGGCGAAGACCTCCCATGGGCAAGTATTCGTGCATCGACGAGCAAGAGTTGTACCCCAGGTGCAACCCTCCGCTGTTTCCCTCTGCCGTTCACCGCAACAATCTATGTTCAAGAACGACCAGGAACACAGATATTTCAGTCTCTTCTCTACCAAAACTGCGACTCAGCTGAAGGGACTTTTTCCCACGGATCTCTGGGACCGTCTGGTTCTACAGGTCAGTGAGCGCGACTCCTCCGTCCGGCATGCAGTCATTGCCCTCGGGGCCTTGGATCCTCAAACTTGGAAGAGTCCTACGAAGTCTTGGAAAGATATTTCGCGGCGGAAGTTTGCGTACCACGAGTACAGTAAGTCATGTTCCTTATTAATCTCCCCTCCAAATCCTTTCGCGAGGAGTCCCAACTTCCTAGAGTTGTCTTCAAAGGAAGAACCCCCGATTGCTCGAGCTTGTGCAAACTTACTTAATCGGCATTAACTCCAAACTCATCAGGTATGGCGATCGTGGAGATGAAGAAAGCAATATCTCAAAAGACACTCGACCTGAGAACGAGGCTGATTGCCTGCATCGTCTTCGTCACTTTCGAAGTATACCATCGCAACACGCCCTCTGCAGTCGCCCAAATCGAAAACATGAGCTCCTTGATCGGAGAGAAACTTCGAGATCAGAACATCTATACCCCCACAAGCACAGCCATCGACAACGAACTACTGGAATCCTTCCGCGACCTCGAGATACAAAATCTCGTCAACAACAGCTTTGGCCGACCTCTGACGGAGAGGGATCTTCTTGACAGCCGGCAATCAATCCGAAAAAAGCTTCCACAGGAGTTCGTCAGCTTGCACCAGGCCCGCGCTATGTTCCATGTCATTGTCATACGCCAACTGCATTGGCAGAACACGTGCAAGCACGAATGGCCGTGGTGGGCAACCCCTCAAACCATCGGTCTCTTCGCGCTTCAGAATGACCCGCCTTCTAACGAAGTTACCACGACCGAAGAGTGGTGCGCCGAACGAGATAGGAGGTTCGAAGAGTACACAGCGTGGTGGAATGCCTTCCAGCCTTTATTGCTCAAAGCGCGACTTTCAAACGATCCTCATGAGCTGAGACGCGCTGAGATCGTGAGGATGACCTACCTAGGCACCTATCTCGCATTAATGACTCGCATGTTAAGTCCCTGGGAGTCCTGGTACGGTCAAACAGCTCGACTTGCAGAGCTTATCGCGTTGGTCAAGCACCTCTTGGCGCAAACAGAGGACACAGGGTTTTCCATAGAGATGAACTTCCTTATACCGTTGATAATTGTCGCCAAAATGTTCCGGCATCGTGTTTTGAGGAAGGAGGCAATACGACTGATGTTTGCTTACCCGAGGCGAGAGGGACTATGGGATGGCGTGCTGGTGGCCAAGTCGCTGCAGTGGGTTGCGGAGCTTGAGGAGGATGGCATGGGTGATGAGGAGGAGTATGTGTCGTATTTTCTTGCTACGGATTTGGGCCCGGGGACTGAGATTGACCCTGTAAGAAGATCCGCGAAGCTGGTGGCTTATCAGAGGCCTAGAGATGCGCCAATGACGGTCGTTAAGAGGGAGACATTCGTTACTTGGTGAGAGAGTGGCAGATTGCTTGGCGGTCCTAACTAGAAAATATTTATGAATGTTTTGCACCGCCGTTGCCTATGATATGAATCTCATTTGTGAAGGCTGATCTCGAGCCAATGTAGTCGAGGAGAGTTGAGTGTAAAGTGTAAAGTGTAAACAAAAAATTCTGAGGCGGTAAACCTTAACGCCATTCTGAAAAAGTGACAAGCAATAGACCAATAAACTCTAGCAAGTGCCTTATTACGAAGAAAAGATAGCAATTCCCTTATTTCAATTTCATTCCATTGTTCAAAGAAGGGCCTGTCCAAATGCAGACTTCAGAACTGTAAGCGGAGTCGAGATTCGACTGTGTAACCTACCTACCCCTTATTTTTCGCTAGCCCCCTATTCGCTTGTTATAAGCGAGCCGACTCCTTACCCCACATCCTCACTTCTCTTCCTTCCTCTTCCTGCCATCCCCTTACTACTGTTCTGAGTTATCCCGACTATCGCAATTGTCATGTTGGAAACCATAGTTCTTTACAGCCACTCCCGAATCAAAAAGGCGAACAGAGAATTTGGGCTTTTACATCAAACCAGTTCCATCATTAGGTGAGACGCAATGAACAATCGAAGACAGAGCAAGCTCTACTTCAATTGGTGCAGTAGTGCGCCTTTAGCAATGAAGAACGTAAATTCTCAAGTGGAGAAGCTGTCATAGGATCACGTTTAGGAGTGGGTTGAGACCGAGTCGTCTGAACTGTTCTCGAATCGATTAGTCGAAGGGTCCTATTGGGATGATCTGCCTTGTACCGAACGATGTCAGGAACCACGCAAACAAGATCACAAGAAAATGAACCGAATTATCTCGGACGTCTATTTACTATATATGTATATTTCTCGTGTACCCATCTCTCAATGCCAGAACACACCTCATCCACCGCCCATCTCGGCTTGGAATAAATCATCCGTTTGAAACCCCAAAACGCCAAGCTTCATAATATAACATCTCCAAATTATCAATATCTATTTACACCGCTTGGCGCTCCAACTACAATCATCTATGACCCAAATTCCTCAAGTGCCCATCTCAAAAACCCTCGATTTCGCTTTACTCCGCCCATCCACCTCATGCAGCTTTACTTTCGCACTATCCTCCTCCATCTCATGCAACCCCTGCGGCGAGGACGCAAAAGACTGCGATACCATCGCAGGCGTGTAAGCCTGCCTCTCCCTCCCCTTCGCGCGGCGTCTGAAACAGAACACTGCCGTTGCCGCAGCAGCAATAGCGAGAATTAATAACGCAATACCGATCGCAATACCGGCCACAGTACCTCCCGACAACGAACTAGCGCTTCCTGTACCGCTCGGCGAAGCTGGTGATGAGATCTGAGTTGCTAGTTGGGAAGTTGCTGCTGGTGTTGTGACGCCAGGAGGCGCGGAGCTGGTGATGGCGGTGGTCAGGACGTTGAAGCCGTTTACGTGCATGCCGTAGACGATTGTAGGGCCTGTTGAGACGGCGCTGGTGGCGGGGACGGTGGAGGTTACGATGCCCCATGGTCCGCCGGGGGTTGTGGACTCGTAGGTGAGTGTTTGACCGGCTGATAAGAGGGAGGTGCATTGTGAGGGGAAGGTGCCTTTGCCGGTTATTGCGAGGTTAAGGGAATATTTCCTGTTTGCAGGTATGAGCTTAGATTCCAAGCGTTATAAATTCATAGTTGAGGAAAGAGGAAAAGGGGGAAAGAAAAACGTACGAGGGACAACAGAGAATTTGCTCCATTGTTGGGTTCACAAGAATGGTTTGCACGGCACTGTATGCGCCGGGACAGACGAACGTCGGGCCAAGCACCGTCGTGATGGCCGTGTTGGATTGGAACCACGACGAGGTCACCTCGGTGGGCAGACATGGTATTGCAGATGGGATTATACTTTCGCCGTACAGCGGATCGAAGGCGATGAGGTTGCCTCCTAGACCAGCGCGTTGCGCGTATATCTCTGTAGAACAGGCGGCGATGGAGAGCCAAGGTGTGGGGATCGGGAGCCAGGCGGTTGTGGTGCCGCTAACGATCGTGAGGCTTTCGTCCGAAAAGGTCGCCATATTAACAATTAAAGTAGGCGGACACTATGTTTAAAAAGTAGCATGCTACTCTCTTCGATGCAGAAGAAAAGAGTTTGAAGTGGTGAGATAGATTGTGAGACGGGGAAACCCCAGGGAGGTGAAGACGATGGATGGTTCGTGGCTGAATGCGTCTCACAGCATGGTGCCTCTATTTTCTGCCTATCACGTACATGCGACTACGGACTTCCTGAATAGTATACGGTGAAGTAAGGGTGGTCGACGAATCGGCTGCATGTTGGTTTTCTCTCGCACCTAATGTTTAAGGTTAAGTTTCAGGAGGCAGTGCTGCTGGCTTCGGCGGTTAACTGTTGGAAACGGCCTCCTCAAAACAGAACTTTGTGCAAGTGATTGACTTTCCGTGGCTTTTGATTGCATCAAACGATGTAAACATGATGTTGATATCAAAATATGTGGTATTCTATAAACAAGTTATCCTTGTACATTCGGAGCCTTTCCGTGTGCAGTAATTAAGTCTGTCGTCGCCATTTTGTACTCCGGACACCATTCTGCCACCTGATTCATCCTCCCAGAATTCCACCTTTCAACCTGGTGGTAAGCCAGAGGAGTGTCATACCAGACCGTCTCCACTGCGAATGTTGCTGCCAGCTCCTTCGTTGGTAGCCTGGCTTCTGGCATCTCCTTCATCTTGTGGTAAAACCACTGATCTTCGAACTTCAGACATGGTCTTTGTGTAACGCATCCTTCTAGAGAAATCTTCCCCTCGTCCAACTCGGCCTGCCAGCTAAACTTGTTGACGATGTCCAGCATCATCGTTCTGTTTCGTAATGATAACCCTCCGTTGTATCCTTCGCCGTGTCCTCCAGAAGATGGGTCGGCTGGTACATCAATTGGAGCCCCAATAAAATCATACTGTAGGAAGTCCTCCACCCGCAGTTCGGAGTTGGCACATATTATGCTATCGGCTTGGAACATGAAGACATGCCCAGCTGGTGCAAGCTGCTCCCAGAGCCATGGCAGGGTAAGGAACTCGGTGACGGCGCGGTGTTCGCTGAAGCTTACACCATCCGGCAGATTGTGCACTGAGATGCGACCGTCGTCCTCCGCCCGTCGAAATGCTGGTGAATTCGGCTTGCGGCCCCCGGAGGTAAAGAGTATAATGGGCCAGTCTGGGCCAAGTATCGATGAGAAGTAGAGTAATAACGGCGCCAGGTTGCTGAGTGGTCGATCCTCGATGATAACGGCGACATTTTTCGGTTGGTTGGTGCTCGGCGATTGCGAGAACGGCAGGCTGTCTTGTGTTGACAGCGTTTGCCACAAGGCATATAGTGCAATGAGTGAAAAGAGAAAGACTCCCGTTTTCAGCAGAAGGGACGGCATCGAACCTTTGCGGTCGGTCTTGGCGAACATATGGAGGTTGAATTTGGATAAGTTTGGATGATGGCACATCCACGGCCGCGTGGATATGATGAAACAGGTTCAACTAAGCTCGCGTGTTGGCGGCAAGATGCAGGGTTTGAGAGGCCTAGCTTGCGCTCGTTCCTAATCCGCGCATGCAGAAGAGACGCAGCGTCCAGTCGGCAGCGTGGGGCCTCCGGTTGGCTGAGGCTCGTACCGCTGTCATCATTGGTTTCACAGCCACAGTGCGGTCAATCTTCAGCGTAAGAGCAATAAAGATTTGCGGTAGCAATTACAAAGGTTCGGGAATCTATTCCATCCAAACCTTTGACGCAAATCCAGCCCCAGATCCAAAGAGAAAGACTGCATTCCGCCAACCCCATTGCCCTCTTCCAATTCTTCATCTATATGGTTGATGGGCCATGTTTTGCTCGTCTGCGAGCCAAGTCGCTTCAGGGGCCTGTTGGGGCTGCATATTTTGGTGTTTAAGGCGCTTAATTAGTACTTCTTACAACGGGAGCAATCGAAATTAGCGGGAGGGGCCCGCGGGGTACGCCGGGGAGATCAAGTCTTGGCATCAAACTCTAATTCTAGGCTTAGTGCATCCTCGAAAGCAAACTTTTTTAGTACTATTAGGAATAACTACTATTTATCAGTTAAGAAACACGTGTTGAAGTAATGCTTGAGCGTTAGGTTACCAAGGAGTAAGAGAAGCCTCGTTTACTGTAGCTTCCGGGCGAAACGCGACAAGCTTACGCAAGCTGGAATGAGATGGGGAGCTGGGAGGTGGGGTGGGGGGCAGGCGGGGTCCTCTTTTCTGATGGAACGATGCAACCTGCTTGTACCTTGATCGATCTCGAATAAAATATCATGGAAGTTGTAACATTAATGCATATTCTACAAAAATATTCCTTCGAATACAGGCTCTCTTTCAACCTATTAAGATGTTTAATAGAATGGCAAATATCTAAAACTGGACCCTAAACTCATAAAATAATAAAAACTGGACCCTTTTTAATTCTAATAACTAAAACCGGACTCTATATTAAAGTGACTTATTTTTATATAAGGATTATAT
This sequence comes from Stipitochalara longipes BDJ, assembly GCA_009732865.1. NCBI lineage: Eukaryota > Fungi > Ascomycota > Leotiomycetes > Helotiales > Hamatocanthoscyphaceae > Stipitochalara > Stipitochalara longipes. Next base: position 2,592,900 of record ML769329.1, on the reverse strand, counting down.
AGAAAAATTATATACCTAGTATATATTATAAAGTAGAATTAGGAAGAAGGTATAATATAATATAAGTACTATAATTTTAGCTCCTATAAGAGAGCTAGGCCGGAACTCACTAATTATTTAAGCTTATATAATAGTAAATTAGTCCCTTATAATAATAATATATAATCTTATAATATTATTACTAATTATATACTTATAAAGGCCTTACTTTATAATTATAATTTAAGGTATACTTTAAGTTATAATTAATTAAGATTATATTAATAAATTTCCGTGATTTAAGATAATTCTAATAACTCTTAATTAATATTATTAGAATATTAAATTATTATAGAAATTTATCTTAATTTAATTTTATAATTAATTATAAATATAATTATAATATTATAATATTAAAGCTTATTTACCCCCTAGGGAGCCCCTTAAAATTTATATTAATTAAATAAAGTAATACTAAGAAATCTATTTTATAATAAGGTACTTAGCTCGCTTATACCTTAGCTTATAGTTTTACTTTATTACTCTATTAAACGCGGCTTATAAGTATAAGTAAAGCTAATACCTTCTTATTAAAAAAATTTCTTATTATTATTAAATAATAATAACTTTATTAATTATTAACTATTATTAATCCCACGTATTAAATATATTATATAATTAATTATTAAATAATTAAAAGAGGTCTCTAGTAAGAATATTAACTTATCTGGGTTTACTAATATACTTATACTAGTATAACTTAAGATATAATAAGATATAATTAAGTAAGCTTATAACGAATAGTATTTAGGCACGTGTTAATATAATCCCTAGTCTTTATTAGAACTAAGCCTTAGACTTAATATAAACCTATTATAGAGGGTAATCTTATAAGAGCTTAAATAAGGGTTTTAAGAATTTATTCTTTCTTCCCTCTCTTTATCTTAAAATTCTCCTTTATAGTTAGCCTATAGAATTAAGCTTATTAGACTATATATATACTCCTATATACCTCTATTATAGCTTAAATTATCCGTGCTATTATATTAGAATCTCAAGATTTCTCCTACTAGAGATAACCTTTTAATAATATCTTATAATAAGTTTATATACTTAATAATAATCGGATTTAATTTAATTTAAATAATAATAATTTAAATAATTATAATCCTAGAAATCTCGCGGATAACTAATAGAATTAGGGTCTAGTTTATATAGTAAATACTAGTATAAATTATTATACGCTATATAATATTAAGGGGAGTAGAGAGACTCTAAATAACCCCTTTTATATAAAGGAAATTATAAATAAGAGCTTAAGTTAGCGCTAGATTATTACTAGAAAGACTTATTCTTTTAAAAATATATTTCTTAAATATATACTTTATTACTAAAACCCCTATAACTCCCTATTAACTTAATATTAATACTTTAACCCCTAGGAGATACTATTAGCTCTAATAAATTTAATAAGACTCTTATAATCCCTAGACCCTTATATTAAAGGCTTACTAAATCTTCTAGGGGAAAAGGAAGGGGTATAGTAAAAATATAATAAGCATAATTAAGTCACGTGTAAACGTGGCTAATACGCGCTTACTATACTAGAAAGGCACTAATATAACCTAAGCTTAGCGCTAGGGGTTATAAAATATATTTACGCGGCTCTTAAAAGAGGGTATTAATTAGTTTCTTCTTAGTTTTAAGTAATTAAGAGCCTTAGGAACCCTTATTATAATATATTCACGTTATTAGCCCTATTAACCGCTTATATAATACTTTAATATTAAGTCCTTTATATTCTAATTAATTTAACCTCTAGGAGGCAGTTTATTATAAAGTAATTAAGTAACCTTATTAGAAAATAATAGGAAATAGAGATAAAGGACTAAGGAATAAATTAAGTATTATTAGGGAAGTATAATTAGGATAAGGTAATAGTATATTAATACCTTAACTAGAATTAGAAAGTAAAGGGGCCTTACTAGTAAATAAGCTAATAGCGGCTCACTATTATATTATAGAGCTAGAGGAGAAGGTATAATTAAGAGTAGAGTTAAGGGTAATAAAGGCCTAGATCCATTAGCTTAAAGGTACTAATAAGTCTATAAATATTATTTAGGAACTAGTTACTTTATTAGTAATATACTTAATTTATAGGGCGCTAAAAACTAGAGAGTTATAGATATATAAGGGAAAGATAATTAAAGAGGCTTAGGACTTCTTTTATTAAGTAAAACTAAAATAGTAAGAAGATAATAATATTATATAGAGTATAAATATAGTAAAGGTTATATATTATACTTTATACTTTAAGGGTATAATTAAAGATATCTAGAAGAGGAGGGAGTAAATAATTAATATTAATAATATTAGCTAGGAGGATTTTATTAAGTTTATAAAGAATATTATCTCAGATCCTAATAATTATAGCCTAGATATTATAATAAAGTATAAAAGGGCCTAATAATAGTTATATTAGAGTATTTAGAGCTTTATATCTTACTTAGATAACTTAGAGGATAACTTAGGGTATATAAATAAGTAGTAAAAGAGGAATAACTTACTCGCTAAGTTAAAGCTAGAGATATATATAGAGATTAATTATTAAGGGAAGATCCTAGATAACTGAGAATATCTTATTTCTTTAATTATAAGGATTAAGAATTACCTCGGTATATTTAATGGATAATAGAGCTATAATAAGGAGTTAATAAGTTAATAAAGAAGTGGAAATAATAACTGAGATAATTGGGATAAAAGAGAGAGAGAGAATAAGGAAAGGAGAGGAAAGAGTAAGTTACTAGCCTAGGAAGTACTTAAGAAGTGGCTAGATAATATTATAATTAGGTTAAATACTATGCCTATAATAGGAGGGAGAAGAAAGGATAATATTATTTATTTTAAATATAAGAAGGAAGGGTACTATATTAATATATACCCTACGTAGACTTATTTTAATTATAATAAACCCGGCTATAAGTTATATACTTACTTAGAATTAAGGAAACCGGGAAATAAAGGGGCCCTATAGTAATTATACTTATTTATATTATATTAGGTAAGGCTCTAGAAATAAGATTAGTGATTAAGGTTACCCTTAAGATAAAGAAAAGGGGATAATAAGTAAAAGTATTAATAGACTCAGGTATTAAGGTTAATTATATTAAGAGAAGGCTTACCTTAGAAATAAATATCCCTTTATTATAAGATAAAATTACTCTATTAGCTTTACTGGAAAGTAAGAGGATTTATTCTTATAATAATTATATAGTAATACTTATTATAAAGGATATACTAAGAGACTAAAGAGAGAGTAATATATATTTTATATTATATGATTTTAACCTAGATAATATTAATATAATACTTAAATACCTATGGCTTATTATTATTAATCCCTTAATATCCTTCTAGGAAGTAATATAGAGATATTAGATTAAATTAAAAGGGCTAGAGATCTTAAATATAAAGGAGTTTACTAAGGGGCTTAAGTATAACTTATATATTTTCCTCTTAATAATTATACCCATAGCGGATAATTATAGGGTTATTATAATATTAATAAAGGAAGTAATTTTAATCCCAGAGAAGTATATAAACCTCTCTAGGGTATTTTCTATTAAAGCTATAGGGATCCTACTCGAATATTATATAATAGAGTATTATATTAATTTAGAGGCGGGCTCCTAATTACCCTATAAACTAGTATATACCCTTTCTAAAAAGGAGTTTAAGGTTCTATGGGATTACCTTAATACTAGTATAATAAAGGGATAAATATATTATTCCACTAGCCTAGTAAGGGCCTTAATTATATTTATTCTAAAGAAAGGAGATAACCTATGCCTTTATATTAATTATTATAGGTTAAACCGTATAATTATTAAGAATTAAATACCCTTACTACTTATTAGTAAGATAATAAATAAGCTTTAGTGAATAAAGGTCTTTATAAAACTGGATTTAAAAGACACTTATTATTATTTAAGAATCTAAGAGAGTAATAAGTGGAAAATAGCTTTCTAAATATATTATAATTATTTTAAGTATTATATTATATTATTTAGACTTTCTAATACCCTAGTAATATTTTAAGTATATATTAATTACACGCTAGTAGGACTTATAAATATTACCTATATAATATACCTGGATAATATCCTTATTTATTCTAAGGACTTAAAATAATATATTATTATAATTTAAGTAATACTTAAATAATTATAATAATATTAATTATTTATAAACCTATAAAAATACGAGTTTAATATAAAGAAAGTAGAATTCCTAGGCTTTATAATTAGTCCTAAAGGTATAATAATAGAGAGTAATAAGGTTATTATAATTAGAGACTAGCTAGTCCCTAAAAGTATTAAGGAAATTTAAGTATTCTTAGGCTTTATTAACTTTTATTAGAGGTTTATTTATAGGTACTCTAGGGTAGTAAAAGGCTTATTAGACTTACTAAAAAGTAAGGATAAGGTAAAAGATAAGTTTATCTAAATATAAGAAGTAAAGAAAGTATTTAAGGAGCTTAAAGTAATATTTACTATAATACTTATCCTTTATTACTTTAACCTAGTATTAAAGATCCTAATAGAGACTAATACTTTAGGCTTTATAATTATAGGTATAATATCCTAGTTATTTAGGGAGAGAATAAAGGCCTAATAATACTTTATTATATTTTATTTAAAGAAAATAATAAGAGTTAAATATAAGTATAAGATATATAATTCTGAGCTTTTAGTTATTATTTTAATATTCTATATATAATAGTATTACTTAATATATACCCGGCGGGCTATTATTATTAAGTCAGATTATAATAACTTAAAATACTTTATAACTAAGAGAAAATTAAATAATAAATAAGCTAAATAAGCTAAAGAGTTAACTGCTTTTAACTTTATCTTAGAATATTATATAGGGAGTACTAATCCTATAAATAAGCTATTAAGAAGGCTAGATCTAGTAAAAGGGGTTCTAGGAGATATATTACTACTTACCCTATATAATAAATTAAGAAGCACTAAATAAAAAGCCCTGTGGGTAATAGTAATTAATTATTATATTATCCCTATAATATTATAATAAAAGGCCTAGGAGAGAAGAGGTAAGTATTCCTTAATTAGTGAGATACTAAGGTCTTTAGAAGAAAAACTAGACTATTTTAGTAATAGAGTAATAAGTATAGAATTATTACTTAAGCCTATTACTAGTATAGCTAATTATAAATAATATATACCACGAGTTATTATTATATAAGTAGTGGAACCCGAAATAGTATATTAGGAAAATAAAGAGATACTAGTTAAATTATTATTAAAGTTATAAGAGAGAGATCCCTTTATATAATAATAATAATATAAATAATTCTTAAAGTTTATTATTACTAGAGATATTAAGACTTAGGAACTTAATATAACTAGGTTATTATAATACTATAATATTATTTATATTCCAAATAAGTTAATAGTAAAAGCTAAGTTATTAAAAGTAAATTATAATAACCTCTTAGGAGGCTATTTTAGTGTAAATAAGATATTAGAGATCCTCTAGAGGAAATACTTCTAGTAAGATATAAGGAAAGATATAAGAAATTATATTAAGATATATTAAGTATATTAGAGAATAAAAGTAAAGTAATATCTGCCTTATAATATACTTAGCTTATTCCCTATTCCCTAAAAATTATAATAAGAGATTATACTAGACTTTATTATAAGGTTACTTCCCTTTAGGTTTAGAGGTAAGGTATATAACTTAATCCTTATAATTATTAATAAGTATATAAAACTAGTATATTATATCCTAATAATAAAAGATATTATAGTTATAAAATTAGTAGAGCTATTTATATTATATATAATAAAAGACTTTAAGATACTAGTAAGTATAATAAGTAATAAAGGTATTATCTTTATAAGTAAATTCTAGGTAAGCCTTTATTTCTACTTAAAAATTAAATATTATCTAAGTATAGCCTTTTACTTATAGACTAATAAGTAAATAGAGAACTTAAACTAAATACTAGAGTAATATCTAAGGTATTATACTAATTATTAATAGGATAACTAAGCCCTAAAGCTAGTACTAGTGGAATTTATATATAATAACTTATAGTATTTAATAATAGGGACTTCCCCTTTTTATATATTATATAGATTCCACTTAGTTATTAAGTTATATATTAAGGATAATATTCTAAAAGGGGAGGCGCTAGTAATAATAAAAAGAGTTAAGAGAATCTAAGAAAAATAAGAAATCCTAGAGAAATAATAATAAAAAGTAATAGATATATAAAAGAGATACTATAATAAGAGATATATTACTAAAGAATTTAAAATTAGAAACTAGGTTATACTCTATATAAAGAATATTTAATAACTATACCCTAGTATAAAGCTTATAAATAAATACCTGGGTTTATTTAAGGTAATAGAGATTATAAGATCTTATAAATAAGTATATTATTTAGAACTATTACTTTTATATAGAATTTATAATATTTTTTACGTTTCCCTCTTAGAGTTATAATACTCTAGAGCTAGTATAATTATAAAGCTAGAGCTAGTAGAGATTAATAAAAAAGAGGAATTTAAAGTAAAGTTAATTTTAGCTTATAGAGAAGGGAAAAAAGGAAGGGAGTACCTTATATATTAGAAAGGTTATTTACTAATAAATAATACTTAGGAATTAACTAAGAACCTTACTTATATAAGGAAAAGATTATAGGAATATATAAACTAAGGGAATATTATTATATTAGTTATAAAGTAGAGATAAGGAAAGTAAATACTTATATTTTAGGAAACTATTAAAAAGCTATATAAAAATACTAAAAAACCCTAATATTATATAACTTAAAAACCCGTTTTATATACTTAATCCACTAGCTCCCCTAGCTCTATTATTTCTATTATTATTATTATCCTTAGGGTTATTATAAGAAAGAGGGGCTAAGTTATTCTTTAAGAAGATTAGTTATTAATATAACTATAAAGAAAGGAGAACTCACTTAATAATAAAGGATATTAATAATACCTTTAAGGGTAATTTATACTTAAGCTAAGCTATTAAGAATAGCTTAACCTATGCCTTAGATAATAAGTAGAATATAGGTACTATAAATAATAGCCTTTATATAAGAGGTATATATTACTTAATTAGTAATAATAAATATAATAATAGTATTATAAGTAAGAGAAGAGTTAAGTAATACTAAGATAATATTAATATTATATATTAAGTAATTAAGGTAACTAATATAAAATTATAAAACCTATAATTATAAGTATAAGATAATAAGATTAAGTAAAGACTTATATTATAATAGGGCTTATTTATAGAGTAGTAATAATTATAAATAGAGTAATTTCCCTACTTTATATAATAAAGGTAAGGATTCCGGGTAAAACCCTTAGAGTAATAAAGATAATAAAGTTAAAGTAGAGTTATAGGGGTACTAGTAAACCAGGGAGTAATAGCTTAATAAGGAGGAGGATTTATATTAGAAGATAAGAAGAATTAAGGAGAAGAGTAAATATAATAAACTAGATTAAAGTAGGCTTAAAGAAAGCTTAAAGAAGATTTAAAGAAAGGCTAAAGAAGACTTAAAAAAAGCTAAAAGAAGGCTTAAAGAAGGATTAAAGAAAGGTTAGAGAAGACTTAGAATAATATTAGATATAATACTAAGGATAAAGTAATTATTAGTTAAAAGAAGAAGAGAGAGGTTAATAACTAAGAAGAGTATTTTTATAATACTTTTCCTATAACTAGTAATTATAATTATAAAGACCCCTATATACTATAAAGGCTTTAAAAATATAAAGAATAAATTTATAAATTAACTAAAAGATTAGATTAATAATATATAATATAAGCTCTATAATAGAGAGTTAAGTTAGGATTAATAAATTAACTAGGAAATTAGATAAATTATATTAAATTATACTTATATACTTAATACTTATATTATAAAGGGAAGAAGATAAGGATATAATTTATAGGCTAATTAGAAGATTAAATAAATTACTATTACTTTTATTATTATTATTACTATATAGTATTATATTAGTGGAATATTTACTAGACCTATAAGTTAAATAAGGGTAATAAAGGTTCTAAAGGGTCTCTAGGAGAGTATAAATTATAAGAAAGGGTTAAGAAGCGGGAATAAAATTATTTATAACTAATTAAGCCTCTTAGGAATAAAAGAATAAGAGGGGAAGTAATATAATAAGTATAATTAGGTCACGTGCGGATATAGCTAATACGCGCCTATTATACTAGAAAGGCACTAGTGTGACCTAAGCTTAATACTAGGGGTTATAAAATATATTTATATAATTCTTAAAAGGGGGTATTAATTAGTTTCTTCTTAGTTTTAAGTAATTAAGAGCCTTGGGAACTCTTATTATAATATATTTATATTATTAGCCCTATTAATTACTTGCGTAGTACCCTGCTATTAAGTCCTTTATAAAAGAAATAATAAGATAAATAAGACTTTAAGATATTAGAGAGTTTATATAGAATTATCTAAGGGCTAAAAGAGAGCTAAAATAAATTTAATAAAAAGATAAAAAACTAGTTTAAAATTATTATAAGTATAATTAACCGGTTAACTTAGTGAGTTAATAAAATAAAGTCTCGAGTATATATATAATCCTTTATAGAATAATCCTTGACTTAATCCCTCCCTTTTAAAACTAAAAGACTAACTCTTAACTCTTTTAAATTCTAAATAATTATCCCTAAAGCTAGTTCCTCTAGAATAATTAATATAATATATAATTCCTTCCTATAACCCCTAAACCTCTAAAACCTCTATAAAATAAGCCTAAGTCCTATTATAAATAATATAAGATTAAAACTTATAAAGAAAATTAAATCTCTTAATAATAATATAAATCCCTTATTCTATTAATAAAGGATATTAATTCGAGATTATTTTATTATTAATATAAATTATTATACCTCTAAAGTTATAAGAAAGGCCTTAATTTAGTTTATTATTATTAGCTTAGCTTATTCTTATTTAAAACCCTATTATTAATTAGATTACTAAGACTTTAAGTCTATAAATAAGATAATTAAGATATTAGAATCTTATTTTATAATAAGGTATAAGATAAAGGAATACTGGAATTAGTTTTATAATATAATTATAAGAGAGAAAAGTTATATTAATAAGACCTTCCCTGAGTTTATTACTTAATTTTATAATATAATTATACTCGGAAATATATTAGAGGTAAACTAATTCTATTAGTTATAAGATAAGATTATATTATAACTAAGGAATACCTTTATAATATTAAAGTATCTCTAGAAATATAACTTCTAATAAATAATATTAAGCTTAATCTTAATTAATATAGAATATTATTAGAACTTTAATTATAACCCCCTCTCTTTAATATAAAATCCTTTTTCTAAAATAAATAAACTATTAATAATTAACTTAAGTATTACTTTAAAATTATCTCTAAAACCTTTTTAACTCTTCTCTTCTTCTAGATTAATTATTACACTAAAGCTTCCCTTTAATTATCCTAAGTTTTTTATAACCCTTATTTAATTACTAGTTAAACTTATTATTAAAAATACTTACTTCCTATATAAAAAGACTAATTACTTTAAAGCTTAATACCCCGAATTACCTTTAATTTATACCCTAATTAGTAAGATTAATAAAGCCTATAGGAATAATCCCTATAATTAAGAGGATAAGGATAATAAATTAAGTCTAGTTTAAGAGGGAAATAAAGAAGCCTAAAGTAAGACTCCTTCTTAGGCTTATATATATATAATTTATTTAGTTTAAACTTATTTAAATTATTAAGTAATACTTAATTCTTAGTTTCTTATTCTCTTAATATAAATAAATATAGAATTAATTTATATTCTTTAGTAAATACTAGAGTAAATAATTTCCTTTTATTAATTATCCCTTTATTAAATAACTCTCTTAATTATTAGGTACCCTAATTTAGAACTTATTATATATTATAATAATAAGAGATTTTAATAATAAAACCTAAGTTTCCGTGAATTAGTTTATTTAATTATACTTAATTATTAATAATTATTAGATCCTAAATTATCCCTTTATTATTCTTAACTTAGGGAATTAAGATATAATTATTAGAATTAAATAAATAAGATACTTTAAGATATACTTTAACCCTAAGTATAATTATTTAATTTAGCCCTCTAATATCCCTCTAAATACTCACTTAACTAGAGAGATTAAATTATTATACTTCTCCTTAAAGTTATAAGCCCGGTTTCTTAACTATTAACCTAATATAAATTATAGAGATAAAATTATAAAAAGATAAATAAAGTATTAAGAGAGGAGCTAACTTAGATAAATCCTTATTTCCCTTATATATAATATCTCACCTAATTTAAATACCCCTTAAATTAGTATTAAACCCCCTCTTATTTAATTACTAAGAAGCTATAAAACTAGGAATTATATAATATTTAAAACCCTAAAGAGATCCCTTACTAAAATAATTTAGACTATTAATATATATTAAATCTTAGCTAATACCCTTTATTTTAATATAAAATAACTAGGAATAAAGTTCTTTTAAATAAGTATATATAAGTTAAATTATATTATTAGTAAATACTTAGAGAATAAAGATATAGAGACTAAAGCCCTATTAAATAAGTATTTATCTATTAAATATACTTAGTTCTAGGATATCTTTAATAAAGTAATATTAGACTAGTTATTATCTTATTATTTATATAATTATAAGATTTAGCTTAAAGCTCCTTTACTTAATTATTTCTTACCCTTATATTATTAATTAATTAAAGAACTTAAGGCTATAAAATAATATTTAATTAATAACTTAAATAAAGGATTTATTATTAATAACTTAAGCCCTTTTACTTCTCTAATACTTTTTATTAAGAAGGTAAATAAGAGCTTATATTTCTATATTAATTATTAAAAACTAAACTCTTTAACCTGAAATAATCCTTATTTAATTCCTAGGATTAATAAATTAATTAATTAAGTATTAAAAGCTAAGAAGTTTATTAAACTTAATATTTATTAGGCTTTTTATTAGATTAGAATAAACCCTAACTCAGAGGAATATATTATATTTAGGACTTATTATAGAGTATATAAGTATAAGGTCTTATCTTTTAGACTCTATAATAATCTAATAACTTTCTAAAGATATATAAATAATATTCTAATTAATTATTTAAATAAGTTCTATATTATTTACCTAGATAATATTTTAATTTACTCTAAGGACTTATTAAAATATAAAGAATATATATAAAAGGTTCTAATTTAACTCTAAGAAGCCGGCTTATAAGCTAATATTAAGAAGAGTAAGTTTAGTATTAAAAGAATAAAATACCTTAATTATATATTAATAATTAAGGGACTAGAGATTAACTTTAAGAAAATTAAATCTCTATAAAACTAGATTAGACTTATTATAATTACTAGAGTTAAATCTTACCTTAGTTTCTATGGATTTTACTATTAATTTATTTATAACTTTAGGCTTATTACTAAATTACTTAGTATAATTACTCGCCCTTCTAAACCCTTTATTTAAATAAAAGAATATATAAAAGCCTTTAAAACCCTATAAAATTATTTACTAGACTTAGTTATATTTTATTATTTTAACCCTAAGCTAAAAGCTAAGTTAGAAATTAACTCTTTAAATAAAGTAATTACTAGTATATTCTCTTAGTTATACCTTAATAAATTATAATATCCTATTATCTTTTATTCTTATATCCTAGTTAATTATAAGATTAACTAGGAGATTTATAATAAGGAACTATATATTATTATTAAAGTATTTAAGAAGTAAAGACCTAAACTTATATTTATTTAGAGTTATATTAAAGTATATTCAGATTATTACTCTCTTAAGTACTTTATAATAATTAAGCTACTTATAACTAAATAAGTATATTAAATAGAGTTCTTATTTAACTTTAATTTCCAGATTATATATACTACTAGAAAGAATAATTAGAAGGCTAATATACTTAGTTAAAGGGAATAAGATATTATAACTCAAGAACTAATTAAGAAAGATAATTATTTGAGAACTTTACTCGGACTTAATATAGACTTATTATAGAGGGTAATCTTATAAGAGCTTAAATAAGGGTTCTAAGAACTTATTCTTTCTTCCCTCTCTTTATCTTAAGATTCTCCTTTATAGCTAGCCTATAGAATTAAGCTTATTAGATTATATACGCACTCTTATATGCCTCTATTATAGCTTAGATTATCCGTGCTATTATAAAGCTAAGGATACTTTAAAATATTATATTATAAATAATAAATAGTCTTTTATACCTTCTTCTAATAATAATAAATAATAATTATAGCTAAAATACCTTAATAAGACTTATATATTTATAATATAAGTATAAAAGATAAAGGATAATTAATATAATTATATTAGTTAGAAATCTTATATTTATACTCTTTTAATATATATTAATTTTAAGCCCTATTACTTAGTAATATATATAAAGCCTTATTACTTTATAGAAGTTATAGTAAATTAAAAGAGAATAATTAAATTAATAATTACTTTAGAGTAATTATATTAGTAAAACCCTAGGATAAAATACTAATAAATATATTATATAAAGATAAAGATTTTAAATAATTTAAATAATTTAAAAAAAGAGAACTTTAACTTATTTCTAAATTATTTAAGATATTTAAAAGAAATAAATATAAATATATATATATATAATTTTAATTAAACTTAATTACTTATTAATTCTAAGTATACTTTATTACTTTAGGCCCTTATTATTATATAATTAATAATTTATATCTCTTCTTTATTATTAATAGTACTTATACTTAATTAAGGTATTAAATAATATTACTCTTACTTATTAGCCTTAATATAAATAAAAAGATTATCCCTTTTACTTAGGGCTTTATTCCCAGGGAAAATATTATCTAGTAAAATTACTTCTTAAGTAATTATAAGAAAGCTTTCCTTATTTTAAGTAAAGAGAAATATAAATTATTTCTTATCTTTATATTAGATTAAGATAAAGGTATTAAAGATATAATAAATATAATATTCCCTTAAGTAAAGTATATTTATTATTACTAGTATATTACTAAAAATATTAGAGTATAATATAAAACTAGTACTAGAAAGATATTCTAATTAATTATAAGAGCTTAAGAGGAAGATAATTTTATTAACTTAATAATAAAATTAAAAGAGATTAATTAGGCTTATTATAATTACTTAAATATTATCTTATATAATACTTAAGTATATTATACTTTCCCTTAATCTTAATTTAGTTATAATATATTAAATATTATAAAAATAATTAATAATACTTAGGATAAGATTTAAGATATATTATTCCTTTAAATATTAAATATAATTTATTCTTAAGTAATAGTAAAATTCTAATAGTTTAAGTATTAGAAGTTTATTAATATAATAATTATAAATATATTATAAAAGGCTTTCTAAGAGTAACTAAAGTGGGCTTATACTTATTAAGTTTAATCTTCTAGTAATAATATTTTTTAAGTATAATCTCTTAGAGGTAAATATTATCTTATTAATTTTACTAAAAATATATATACTTATTACTAGTTTTAAGAGTATTATTCTCTTTATACTTATATATATAAAGTATATTTCTATTTATTAAAAGATACTTTAAAGGGCTTTTATTCTAGGTATAAGTACTTAGTATATATTATAACTTATAAATATACTATTATACTAATCTTAATATAAGATCTTAAGAAAAATAATAAAATTTAATCTCTTATTCCTATAAAACTTTATAGAAGATTATTAATAAAGTATATTTATAAAGGCTATTAAATAAGATAAAAGATAATTACTTATTTAGTTTATTAATTAATTAATAATTATAATAAAAGAATATATAAGAATTAGCTTATATATAATAATTAAGCCTAGTAATATTAAGATAATTAAATCTCTACTAATAATAAAAAAACTAATAATAATAATAAAATATTAAGTAATTTCCTTAAATATTCTAAAGATAATAATAATCTTAATAAGAATACTAAGATTAACTAGTTCTAGTATACTTATAAGAAATAAAAGTAAATACTTATAATTATTATAATAATATTAGATTTAATTACTTAAGAGCTTATTCTAGATAATATTTTAATTTAAGATCTTACTAAGAATCTTATTAAGCTTTCTCTTCTAGAATAATAAATTAAGAATAATAGTAATAATAAACTTAATAATTAAACTTATTTCTAAACCTCTTTAAATATTACCCTTTCCCCTCTTAAGTAAATATTAATATACTAGTTCTATATAATCTTATAATCTCCCTAATAGCCTTAAGCCTAAATTAACCTTAATTTTAATATCCCTAAAAATTATATATTATTAAGAATAAAGTTAATTAATAGAGATAAAGGGAAGAGCTTAATTATTTATTAGAATATTAAACTTAGGAGGAGTTAATTAATATAATAAAGGAGCCTTTAAAAGGTAAAGAATAAAGTAAAAGTAATAGTAATAAATTCACTAAAGAATTCCTTATTTCTAAAATATATAATAAAGCCCTTAATAACTCTAATTCTATTAAAAGTTAATATTAGTAATATAAATATAAGTATTAATTATATAGAATTAAGTATAGAATAATTATAAATATAGAGTATTAATTAATAATAGGCTAGCCTAAAGTATAATATATTATATTATTTATTAAGTTAAAGAAATATTATTCTTAATTATATAATAAAATTATTTAAAAGCCTTCCCTTTAAATTATACTAGAAGTAATAATATATTAAGAGGAGTATAAAGTAAAGTAAGACTAATATAAATTATATAATTATTAAATTACTATTAATATTAATACTCTAATTAAGCGGTAATATAATTAATTACTAGCCTTAAGTTAAGGAAATTAAGGTTTTACTAAGACTAGTAATTAATTTAAGACTTAAGAGGTTTAGATTAAGAGTAATTATATATAAATATATATAAATTATAAGGAGAAAATATAAGCTTAATTATATTAGAAACTTATAATTAATAAAATTAAGGAGAATAAGAGAGTATTAAATATAATATTATAATATAAGTATTATAAAGAGGAAGATATTAATAATACTAGTAATAAGGATCCTAGTATTAATAAGCCTATAATATTAGCTTAAGTTTAATAAGAGGAAGCTATTAATTAACTTATAACTTTATATATAAGAAGATAAAGTTATAACTAAATTATATCCCCTCTAGTAATATATTATATAAGTAAACTAGAGCTATTAATATTACTTAATAAGATATTAACTAGTGGAAAATACCCTTAGTAAAAGAGATTAAAGTAATAATAAGAAATAAAGTAAAGTATAAAAGTAATAAAATTACTTAATTAAGTAATTATATATTCTCTAAGTAATTAATAAATATTATTATAATTTTATATAAATTAAGCTCTATTAGGGCATTTATTATTAGGAACTTTATTATATAAATATATATAATAATATATTAATTTTAACTCCTAATTTAATTATACTCTATTAATAAATATTTCTAATAATTTTATTTCCAGATTTATATATATTTCTCGTAATATTATATTATCTAAAAGTTATATTAAGATTATTATCTTTTATAAAAGTAAATTTTTTAGAGTACTTAACTTAACTAATAAAATACTTAATTTTATATACTTATAAACTCTATATTATAATATATACTAAGTATATAATTTTTCTATATAATCCTTATATAAAAATAAGTTACTTTAATATAAAGTCCGGTTTTAGTTATTAGAATTAAAAAGGGTCCAGTTTTTATTATTTTATAAGTTTAGGGTCCAGTTTTAGACATTTACTATTAATAGAATTATCCATTTAAACCATTCTCGCTCCTTCGCATTACTTGTGGCTGCAGCAGAGTCAATTGTAATACTGCAGGTGAGAGTAAATCTGTTTGCACAACTGTACCTAAAAGTAGCCAGAACTGAAGTATAATAATTTAATTTACAACGTGCTTGCACATATATACAGACTATATTTTAGACCAACGCGCTCTCATCATAGTAGTCAAGCTAATATTAACCTGAAGTACATTAAAGACTAGCGCTGGGCCACGAATTCTGACAGTCCCTGGCGCACTTACTACAGTTATCGGTGCAGCCATCTTCCTCTCACCTCGTCTTCCTCTCCACCCTCTCATTCCCACGGTCACGATCCTCCATCCATCCCTTCAACCCCTCAGCCGCACACCAAACTCCCCAAACAGCTTCAATCCACAAAATCCCCGCCGCTGCTCTCTCCGCATTCCCCAATCTGCCAATAATCGGGTAAATCCAATATCCATTCCTGCTTTCACAAACCACCACCCAACCCCAATAACACCCAATAATCCCCGCGCTCACCACCAGACCACTTCTCTTACTAATTCTAAGAGGAGACGTGAGAGATGAGTCTAAGCAGAGGAAGATAGCCGGAAAGAGGTGGAAGCCCATGTCAGCTAGAGGAGGTGGTTGACCTGCGGTTCGGGTATCAATTATTAGTGCTGGGTTGTAAAAGAGGAGGAGCCAGTAAGTTGTTGTGAGAATGAGCTCCATCTTCACTTTGTTAGTTCTGTGTACTCATGAGAAAGGATGATGACGATAGGATGGAAGGGGGCAATACAGGTGTGGTGAAACTTAGCAGCCAAATTTTGCCTCTGAGGATCAAGCGTGAATTGATTATGTCGGCAAGGAGACCAACTGCAAAAGTGAGGGTTGAGAAGAGGAGACCTGATGGTCGTTAATTTTGGTTTGGACAGAGGATGGGAGGCTGCTTACATAGGATGGTTAATTGTTGGAAATACCCGCCGAAGCTCTGGCTCAGTTTCGTTGAGAGGGAGAAGAGATACTTGAAGCTTAATGTAAAGGACACAAGACCGAGAACGTGCAGGACAAAGCTAAAGATGCGCAATATTTTGGGAGGCTGCAGAGGAGCCATTGTAATGCGGTATAAATGCGTGAAGATGTCTCGGAGAGTGGGGTAGCGAGATAAGGCATTGTGGTTTGTGTTTTAGCGTATGCGATGAATGAAAGCCCCGTGATTCGTGCTCTCTTGATGACACGGAATCGGGCGAATAAGTCCGCCGATAACTATGTCCATAAAATATAAAAGCCAGGTAGACTGAGACATGGGCCCAAATGTCTACAAATAAGGGTTACAAGACATTGAAGTTGAAACAAATCGTAGTAGAGGAAGAGAGGTAACAGCCGGATTTGGATGCGACGAGCAACAAAGGAGATGGTGAAGCGATATAGAAGACGTGGTAGTAAGTCCCAAAGGCAGTAGAAAAGATAAAGTTACATCCTTGAAGAAAGAAATTAGGTGTGGTCCAATCCCCATTTTCTCTTCCCTTACTGTCAGCAGCGATCTCCATGGCTGAGGTTTGTGACAAGAAGTGGTCATATCACCCCAGAAGCCGTATTATCCATAACAGCCAATATATATACTAAGACCTAGGCCTTCTGTATTTCTTCCTACTCTCTGTACACAATACCTAAGCGGTTCAAGACTTAGAAGCAGGAGCATGCATCTCAAACGCATCATGTTCTTGCCACCGAAGCTTGTCTTTGGTGAAGAGCTTCATTGTACATCTGATGATCTCAAGCGCTACTGGCACTATTAAGATGATCAAACATAGAACGAGCGGGAAACGCAGTTGGTGTGTTGCATTTTGAAGTGGTGCGTTAGCAACATAACTGACCCACGCCTGCGTATGCCTTCATTAGCCATGGCCATCCACAACAATGAAGCATGGAAATGGGCATACCGTTGCACAGGACAAAACCACTTGCAACCCAAACCACTCAATTTCGCTTCCTTTCGGCACCAACTCTGAGAAGAGGACGCGAAACACAGAATTGACAATTGAACCTGAAAGGGTAAACATAAGATTTTGGATGTAGAATTCCCAGCGGTTCTGCAGGTAAGCACAACGTCAGCCAGGGTGAGCAAAGTAAGGGTTTACACAGTTGGGGAAAGGGGGAGATTACCTTAAATCCGAAATTGATATTATCTGCAAAGCCAATACATCCCCAGATAGGAACGATGAGGATCAAAGCATAACCAATTATCAACCAATGCTCAAGACTAAACGGTGGTCGCCAAGTCTGCAAAAGATAAAAACCCAACGAGGTTACGACTCCAAAGATATTTGCCGCCATCGAATACAACGAATACTCCAGAGTATCTGGCTTGACCTCTGCAAAGTAGAGTTGTGCAGTGACAGAGTTCAGGGCAAAGCTTGTGTCTGTGTATATTGTATACGACAAGAGCAAAACCGCCATGTTCTTTCTTCGGAACAAGTCCTTTAAGGGAGTTAGCAGCTCGATCCACCACGCTTTCCAATCTTTCTTGGGCTTCGCTGGGATGGCTGGTAGTCCTAGATATGTGACTATTGAGCCTGCAATGGTGAGAAATCCGACGACGGTAGTGACGAGCAGACCTGCTGATTGACCACTTGAGCTTGGTAACGTTTGGTAGAGGATCATGACGACTGCAAGCGCTAGAATTCCCCCAATGGCGGTGCCAATGGTGCCCCAGATTGACATCTTGAAGCCGTATTTTCGGGATGCTGATGGTTGAGATGATTTTGTGTCTTTGGGGAGGATTTTGATCTCGGAAGCCGGTGTCTTGGCCTCATTTATGGAAGTTTCCTGTGAGCTTGAAGAATCGACGGGCTCCATTTCTCCAGTAGTACGCATGCAATGTGGAATGAACATGTTGAAAACGACTGTCAAGATGTAGGTAATCACCGCGTAGACTACGTATAAGGCCATGAGAGCGTTAAAAGCAGCCAGGGAGGTGTCTCTCAGCCAGTAGACGGGAATCGAAATGACACCATAGCAGATGACCAGAAGGGCTACTAGAAGACTTTTGTTTTCTATGTTCACATCATCAGTATTCCGTTGTCCGCCATAATCTCATGAAACTCACTCCAGAAATCTGCATATGCAGAAATGAGCAACGACAAGACTCCGCCAAGACCAAATCCCAAAGCATTCAGATACAGCAAGACTGAATTGAGATCGAGCTTCCTGCTACCAAACAGCACCAAACAATAATCAACGCAGGGCTGACCATCAGCATCTGTGCCAATAAGATAACCTACAACTTGCAGCTGATAGATAACATAAGTGGCAAAGATTGTGAAGGGGAGGCCGATGAGGAAAAGGCCGAATATGTATGTGTTCAGCGCTGTATCTTGCTTCCACCAAGCAACTGGAGAGAAAGGCATCTTTGACGACAGGCTGGCTGTAGATTCGAAAACTAGGAAACATATAAAAGTATTGTGGAATTTTGGATATGTGCAAATATATGGATTTGTGAACGATTAGAGGATACTTTCCCTCGCGTCTCGAGTATCGAGGCCCGGCTAAAGGAAGTCACGAGCACATTCGAGCAATTTAGAGCAATTTGAAAAATAGGCGCATGCTGCACACAGAACCAGGAACTTCAAAATCTACTTGCGGATGGATATCCGGGCACCTCTATGCACAGATTGCCGACTAGCAATTGTATAAAATAAATATGTTTAACTATCAACTGCACATGCTCGACAAGAAACTACTTGAAAGGAGAGCAGCTTTGCATTAGCCTTTGCGCATGAGAAGAATTGCATGCATCCGGATTGAGAAAACATAGGTACTCGACTGTGAAAGGGCGAGGCTGACAAGCATAGGTACGGCCGGACTGCAATCTATCCGAGCCGTACCTGTACATCCGGTGACCCCGCATCAGCAAATATATTCAGACAAGAACCTGTGTGCCGTGTGATGTGGACTTATTTATACTGGCAGAGTAGCTTACAATCTTTTTTGAAGCTCGAGAGTTATATCAATGACCCGTAGTTATGTGGATCTTGGCACTGTTTGACTCGACCTTACCCGATGCATCGACCCTGCCGCCAATAATACAGTATCTGATGGGTGTCGGGATTGATCTACATGGTATCGTGCGTCAGATTTACATATATATGACCACTTTCAAAGTGCAACAAACCCCAATATGAAGCTCGCAGACTGGACCAACAGCTAAACGTGCGCGTTCAGCTGCAGCTGCTCTCAATCGCAAGAATAGTAGCACGTATGCTCTTAAGAATTGATAGATAAAGCTGGTAACCATAATAGCAGTCTGGGCTTGAAACATCTCTTCTTTTCCATCTCTATCTTCTCAATGTACTGTTGGTACTGTTGCTCCTTGCGAGCTGATTCATCTGGACGCGCTTTAGCATATGCTAAGTCTTCCTCTAAATCACTGATGATAGCAGTGTACTGCTTCTTCCTTTACCAAGAGTCGAAGCTAGGTGTACATAAAAGCCAGTAGGTTGGTTAATCAAAGAGGAAATAGCACCAAGACAGTGGAGACTCACGCTGCTTGTCTATTCCATAAAGGGCGCTTTTGTTGTTTGAGGTCCGTTATTTCCTGCTCATATGTGTGTTCTTGAGTTAGTCGAAGTTTTTTTTAAGGTAACGATCTGGTTAAATATCAAATCGAGTATTCTTTTCCTTGCTCTTATATATTATACGTAAATAGTAAGCTACTACTTTAGTATTTTATTATATCGCTAGTATTAGTATTAGTATTATTTATACTCTATTATTTAAGAGAATTAAACTTCTTATTAAATATATATTTTAAAAGGATTAGAGACTTAGTAGAGTAATATCATAGAAAGTACCTCCAAGATTAGTCTTTTACGCGTCAGGGTTACTTGATATTTATTTGTACTTGAATAATAGTTTAATATCCTCTACTAGATCAGAACTATCGTCCTCAGCTGCTGGATGCGCTTTTCAATTTCACCTTCACATGTAGGCACAACTTCAAATGGAGGCCATTTAAACCCTCTGCTTGCAAAAGTCCCAACACGAGTCCACAGCTCAAGTGTCTCGTCAAGGGGGCGTACCACAAGACCATATCGTAACTCGGGTTCACGTCTCCCAGCAATCCGCCAAGCCATTGGCAATAGCCAGACTTCCAAGTTATCCGGCACAGCGAGGTCTTGATTAAACGCGTACATGCGTTCATCCGCGCTTCCGTTATGAAGAAAGGCTCTCACATAGGTAAATGTGAAGGCCATATCCTGGTGATTCCTAGACATTGCCTTAACCATCGGTCGCCGATAGTCGATTCTGCAACGCAGGCGCCAGTTCTGAATACTAGAAAGCCCGAGAGGCCAGGAAAATATTTTCGTTTCATCTTGTTTATCTTGTAATATCATCGCTTGACATTCCATGCCGCCGAGGGTTTCATCTTCAGATTGAAGTACCCCAGGATGGTAAGTCAGATTGATGGTGCCTGGAATAGAACCCCATGACCATGTTGGAGCCTTGTTCTGAATTCTTTCACCTAACTCTAGAGGTCCACGCCGTACGGGCAAGGCTCTTCGCCACAGCAACTGAGTTGGTAGGAAATGGTGCCATAAGCCGGCCGAGCTTTTCAACGACATTCTGCTATCGACAAGGATGATAATCCCCATGATAGCCATCAGTCGATCTGTTGAACAGGTCATTGCGCATCTCGTGTAGTAATTAACGAGACAATCCCACGCTATCTGAAAGTTCATTCTTGCGCTTACAGAATCCAGAGGATTGAATAATTTATACAAGGTACCTTTTTGACTTCCACCAACGACTGCACGACCTCGATACTTATAATCTCGCCGTAGCGGAGTCTCAGACTGGGCTTTACGTGTCGTGTACAGGTTCGTTTCCGTCTGAGACCATGTGTGCATTCGACACTCCCAGTATATTCCATCACGACCGTAGTAGATGGTTCGGGCAGAAAGAAAGCGTTCCTGTACCACCCATGCGCGAGAAGTCAAAGCCGTCGCCCCATCAGCCATGAAAGGACCCTTTGTGGGCGAGTTATCGAGGAGATGAAGGAAAATCCTTTTGTCACTGTCGGTTTCGACGGCGCAGACTTGGAAGTAGAGCGGATTGCGGTGTGCAAAGCATCCTTCGGTGCTTGAGGCGGCATCCATCGCCGCAATGCTACATGTTGAATTGTGGTAGTACTTTCCCATACTATACGACTCATTCAGCCAGTCGAACTGTGAATCTTGTATTATACATAAGCGGTCTATCCATATATAACTGTAGCCAAGCCTTCTTGTGATAACAATGGCATCTTGGATGGTCTTCGGAAGAGTGTCAAAAGGTATACACTGCGAGAATGACTCTAAATTGTGCTCTTTCAGACACGACGTCTCAAATACGTCAGTTCCCCAGCAGTAGCTCAATGCCAGATATTCAGTGTTGGGTGTTAGCTGCTCACCGAGAACAAGGCGCAGCTTTTGAGGCTCTTGGGAAATATGAACCAGACGAGTCGGCAGCGAAAATTGTACCACTGACCTTTGGCAGTCGTTGTGATCAGTGAGACAATCTGAAATCCAACTGCGAGCTCGCTCATACGTGTCATCCGCAGCTGTATACCAGCTTAGGGGAGTGGGTGGAAGAATGCCTTCTGTGAACTGCCACTCTGCGTAGGCCACAATTCCAAAAGGCCACATAGGCCAAGGCTCGTTGTCGACGCTGAGTACGATGGCAAAGATCGCCGTTTCATCCCAGTTGCGCCCAGATCCTCTGTAAGCGGAAGTGATTCGAAACTTATATGTTGCTGAGTCTAGGCTTTCTACCCGGTCTTGTTTTGAGGCTAGTGCTAGAGAGCAAATGTGACATCCTTGACGAGCAGAAGTTCGCAGTTCTTGGTAACTTTGGTAATGGACGAAGTCTTCTGATAGAATCAGAGCATCGTCAGGCTGTGTGGAACGCTGACTGAAGTGCTGTGATTTGGATATAATGCCTTTACAGACACTGCAAAGGGTGTGCGGGACAGATTGGTAAGAGTGCTGGGGAAGCAAAGCCTCGCTCAAACTTTTGTCGGAATCCATTGTGGGAGCCCTGAGAATACAGGGAACTTCTTTGGCTTACAATCTGTGAATACATGAAAGAAGCAACGATTTATCAAGTATCATAAAGTTTATCCTGGCTTTTTAGGATAACCGTCCGTATTCTTATCAAGGAACTAGTAACAGTGGTTATAACCTCCTTGACACTTTCCGGGGATGTGCTTTAAGCGAGCCCCGCCAATTCGCTAACAAACAAAAGGCGATGACGTAGGGGTGACGCCAACCCAACTAGGCAGCCACAGTTTCACCCCACCTCCAACCTCGTCTTCTTATCAAGCACACCACCTCCCACTTCAATCAACAACACGATAACTCCATCTCCACGATACCAAACTCAATCACAAAGTCTCGAGATAAAGAAACAGCCAAAATGTTCTCTTCAATCTTGCTCAATCTTTTGGTGGTTTCCTTCGCCATGGCCGAAGAGACGCTCGCTGCTACCACCCATGGCAACACTTGGAAATACGGCACCAGTGGAGGAGTCCTAGGCTTCATTATCTTGATTCTGGATATTTTGGTCTTCAGTACGTCCTTTGCCCCCATCTCTTCACCCTTTCCACCATTATTCTCCCATTCCTCCCTTATCCCTCCCCTTCCCAATCCTATTGCTCGAGTCAGCATCACTCTACCCCGCATGATAAGGACTTGGCAGAGAGGCATATGCTAATTTGTTGATCTACAGTGGAAGTCCTCAAGTCCAACCGCCCGCCCTCGCACAAGCTGCTCTGGTGCGTGGTCGTCTTCCTCTTCCCAATCTTCGGCTTGATCATTTACTGGCTTTTCTCCAACCGCGAGGCGCATGCGGGGAGTGGGAGTTATGAGGCTATTCCGTAAATGGGTAGCTCGCGTGGAGTTGGACGGAGAGCGGTGAGATGCAGAGATGGTAGGGTCGGAGGGGGGTTTGGAGGGATTGATATGAGGGACCGTGAGGGATATTGGACATATGAGTGGGATTCGGATTAGGAATATGGATGGAGTATACGCGTGCTTGCGTTGGATTTCATGCGGATATGCATCTGAGCCTAGATAGCACATCTTGATGACATCGGAGAGATGTTGCTTCTCAATGAACTACATGAATTGAAACATTTCCTTTCATAAAATTTCTCTACTCTAGATGTATCAACCAACCACAACATTCAAGCTGAGTATATTCACAATCCTGTTAGCAGTATTCTCCTATAGCTTCCACTATTTCATTGTCACTATGTTTCAACAACATTTCTTCCGTCTCCGGACTTTGTCCAAACAGGCCTTCATCTCCACTCTTCCATCCCTTCCTTATTCACCACTTGAGCTGCGCTTTCAGAGCAGCTTTAATACCATTTAAGGGGTAGGCGTGCCTACAGGGCGTGATCAATAAGTGTTCAATGAACATTGATTTCCCCAAGTAATGTTATGGTAGAGCTAGCAAGGTAGATTCAGCCTACTTCTAAGCACTCACGCTCCTGCCAGCAATAAACACGTCTGTAGCAATGAAGCAACGAACGCAAGCTTATTTTCCAAGCGGCTGGCGGCACCGGTGCGTATAGCAGAAGGCGAGCTAAGTGGAGCACTTGAATTCGTCCCGCTTGTCGATGTACCCGGGGTTGAGACCGAATTGGACAATACTACGTTGGTGGTACCTGTAATTACCGCGACCTTCGAAGTCGAGGATATTGTAGGGCGTGAAGTTATACCGAAAGATTCAATGGACGTTGTAGCCTCCGCAATCGTCAAGATGGTCTGCAAGAGTGGCTTGCTACTCGTAGCAGCGGTCCCCGAAGCAACAAAGCCATTGCAAATAAAAGCCACAGCCAATACACCAGCAAGCGATTCGCACGTATCATCATTGTTGTTCGGAACCCTTGTTTTCTCCTCCGAGCAACCTACGTCCCAATATGTTGCCCAGTCTGCATAGGACCCATTGTCACAGGTTGGACGGAGGTCGATAAGGTAGCTACCAAGCACGGGCGGTGAGACTAAATTGGAAGAAGACGTTTGGGGATGGAGAACAGCGCAGAAGTCGCCGCCAAGGGTCCAGTTGTTTGCATAGGCGTTGGTGAGGCAGGTTGAATCGCTGTAAAGCGCGACGGAGCCAGTGGGGTTGCCGTAAGGGTTGGGGTATAAAGCGAATGTGGGGGACCAGAGGATGAAGACTATGCAGGAAAGAGTGAACTGCATCGTGTCACCAAAAAAGAGTGCGTTGGAAGAAGAGAAAGGTAGAGTGAGAAGAAGAGAGGAAGGAATGACATAACGGAAGAATTCACGGAGGGCGGAGGCTTGGCTGTGGCGCTCATTTCGGCGCACTGGAGCACCCCTGCAGCAGTGGCTAACCTTAAATTTAGTGCGACCACGACGACAACCCTCCTGAGACATTGTACTCCTCTGTACTTCGTATACTGCTCACATCTTCATTGTTCCACACAGCTCGGACACAATGCGCAACAATATCTTATACACTGCATGAGATCAGAGGCGGGAGGTGGCACAAACCCAGACTTCTCTCCCTCCAAGTCCTTTCCCCTCTTGCATCCAGAAGATTGCGTGCGGCGCAGCTTTTCAAACGTCTTTCATTTGCCCAACATATCCTGGAACCTCAATAACATCTTTGCTGACAGCCTGACACGGATTTCAGTGGACTTCAGTATGGATCAAGCAGCACGCAAAATTGGCCTTCAATGATTCAATCGTCTTTGCCTTTCGAACAGAACTTCCGAAATGGGCGAGGCTTCGACTTTCGAACCTGGATCGCCACCTGCGCCGCAATCAAAACGTATATTAACACTTGCCCAATGCGATGGCTCATCTAAATTCGTTCTACCAAACCCTCGGGTTCGGCAATTTGTCAACTGTTCAGCTTCACAGCTGTCTGACTAGTAACTTCTGTGCCCTGTTGAGCTACCATTCGGGAGAGCTGCCAAGACTCTCTACCTTTTCAAGTTCGGGGATCCAGGCCATCGTATTATGATGATAAGCTGGTCCCGCCAGTAGTCCTGGCGAAGAAGGAACAATGACTTCGAACGCTGCTCGTTAGTAGATGGGGACTTGCGATTTTACTTTCTCCCCTCCTTCAACCTCTTTATTTTATTTGCTCTGCATCCGTTGTAGAGCTAAGTATCAATGAGGCTCTCGACGTTTATTCCATTGCTGTCAGCATTGCTGCCCAGCATCCAATGTCTTAGTTCTACAGATTCTCCCCAAGATGGCGACGTTTTACAGTCCGGGTATTCTTCTAATCATAATTTCGACCCCGCCAAGCTGGGGTCTTATAAAATCAAGTGGACATATACGACCGACTTCGCCAGTGAATTCTTCTACGCAAAGCCGCTGGTATACACTCCGAAAGGCGCATCGTACGAGCGTATCTATATTGTTTCCGACATGAATATTGTGCGCGTTCTCGATGGTACGAACAGGAACGTGCTGGTAAATAGAACGCTCGAGCCGCCATTCAGGGCAAGCGACACGCAATGTGGAGATATTGCGAATCAGGTTGGGATCATCGGCACTCCGATCATCGATACGGCTACAGAGATCATGTACTTCTGGTCCAAGAGTTATAGAAATGGCCAGGTTGGGCCTCTAGGTACACCTACGCCAGGTGCCGACAACAGCAAGACTGGCGTTGCCAAAGGTTTGTCTAGTCCGAGGGGCCTCAAGTTTCCCATCTCCTCATGTATACATGCTAATAAGATATTTGCAGGAAAGTGGCAACTCTACGCACTCCACCTTTCAGATCTCAGTGATGCTCCGGGATTTCCAATCAACATCGAGGGGCTCGCCGCTCACAATGATCCCACCAAGTACATCGTCAGTGGCACATTAAACCAGCGGCCTGGACTCGCCATGATTGGGAATACTATCATCACCGGATTTGCAACTCACTGTGACAACTTCAACTTCACAGGCTATCTCATCACTGCCAGCAAGACGCCCGGTGTAAGTATCACTGACATCCAAGCCATGGTTGCCTCGCCTAGTATGTCTCTGCCTCAAACCTTATCTCAGACGTAATCTAAATCATTTAGGTGCTCCAAGCCCCCAGGCTCTCGATCTCACCAGGCAGAACAATGGGAAATCCGGAATCTGGCAGGGCGGCGTTGGTCTGGCTGTAGATGCCTCCAAAAATCAAGTGTTCTTTGCGGTTGGGTATTTCTTTCACTTCTGCTCATCTTCCCAAATAAATGATAGCAGTTTATCTAATAACAGATAACTAGCAATGGCCAAGCTCCCGGACAATTGAACGGTGACAATGGCGTCCCCACACCAGGATTGGGCAACTACCTCAGCACTCTCGAGAATGCTGTTGCAAACTACAATGTTGATCCAAATACTGGGATGCTCTCTCAAGCGGATTGGTTTGTTACTACTGACTACGACCATCTTAACGGAGCAGACAAGGATATTGGCTCTTCTGGTCTCGCGTTATTGGACCCTTCTGTGTTCTCTGGCGGAGGTGTGAATCGTATCGCGGTGGCTGCAGGCAAAATTGGTCGAATAATCATCATGAATGCTGATAACCTTGGAGGATTCAAGATGGGCCGAATAAAACAGATGGTGTACTTCAAGAAATCCAGTTCAATCCAGACGATTATGCATTCTTTAGCGGAGTAGCAAGCTACCCACTCGAAGGCGGATACATCTAGTGAGTGCACACAAGAATCCTTTTGTGGAAATTGACTGCGTTCTAACTCGTGTACAGCTTCGTTCCTACATCCAGCACCACCATGGCGTACAAGTTTGGCATCGTGAACGGCGCACCACACTTCACTTTCGCTGGGCAGACGAACACAAGCATAACGTTTGCAGGTAGAGGAGCTCCGCGTGTTACAAGCCTTAATGGCCAGCCCGGAACCGGAATTGTAAGTAATCCTTGATGTATAATGACATCATCCTCCCTTTCATCGCAATTTGAGCTGATTTACATCCCAGGTCTGGATCGCAGACATTGATAGGGGCATCCAGGCTTTCCACGCGATACCTGATGCCAATGGAGTTCTCCAGTCTTATAATTTGATTCCAACTGGCCGCCTTAATAAGTTTCATCGTCCTCAATTTGGCGATGGAACTGTTTACTCGGCCGAACTCAACTCGATTATTGCACTCGGACCGCCAATTTCAGGATCATCGTCATCCACGCCGCCTGTCGTTGGCTCTACCTCCACAACGAGCTCGTCCACCTTCACCTCAAAATCTAGCACAAGCAGCGAGTCCAGCAACTCGGTCACACCTAGCTCTTCATTATCTGTTCCGAGTTCGAAGACATCGAGCTCCTCTACTCATGTGTCCTCAAGTTCATCCAGTTATCCACAACCTAGTTCATCTTCGACATCAACAACCTCAAAACCTTCACCTAATTCTGTGTCCGCTACTAGCACAAGCAATTCCAACCGTTTTACTTCAACTTCAGCACTCGCCACACCAACGGGACCTTTCATCCACGTTGGTTGCTATCAGGACACCAGTACTGGTCACGCGTTGCCACTCCTCTTCGCAAACCAGAGTGTGACGCCCGAACTGTGTGAAGCCTACGTCCGCTCACTCGCAGCCCAACCAACCCCTACTGTTTACCAGTACTTCTACCTGGAATACCACAATGAGTGCTACGGTGGCAACACCTTCAGCTTCCAAGGATCAGCGATCTCAAGTCTTACGGGCGCGAACGCGTGTACAGATGTATGTAGCGGAAGTATTGGGGCGAAGAGTACGGGAACGGCCAGGTGCGGTGGTGCTAAACAATTCAATTTGTATGCTAATGGAGGAACCTCGAATTTGCCCGCTGGTTGGCCGGGTGTGACAGTGGCATCGACGAGTACTTCAAAGGTGTCGGCTCCAACTTCACTTTCTGTGTCGATATCAACCACCTCGACCTCTTCTTCCTCGCCAGCATCAAGCAGCGTCTCTTCAAGCACACTAATATCATCTTTCTCGAGTACTTCAGGTGCACCTGGCACGTCTCACACTTCAACGAGCAATGCCGGGACTTCCACGTCAAGTAGCAATACTTCAAAAGTCGGCAGTTCATCGACCAGCTCAACACCACCGCCTTATGTGACTCCATCACCGCCTGCGGGAAAGCGTGTAAATCTCAATTGGAACCTTGGCTGGGTCAATGCAGCTCCTGATGGATTCACACGTCCAGTGATCGGAATCAATGGACAATGGCCGTGTCCTCCAGTTATACTGAATTATGGGGATACATTAATTCTTTCTGTCTACAATGGTCTTGGAAACGAAAGTACTGCAATTCACTTCCACGGTTTGCAACAAAGAAATACAACATATGCGGACGGCCCGTCTTGGGCTACTCAGTGTCCTGTTCCTCCAGGCGAAACAATAGTCTATCAGTTTAAGGTTACACAAGTCGGCACTTATTGGTATCATGCTCACCACACTGGCCAGTATATAGATGGCCTCAGAGGAGCGTTCATTGTCCAGAACCCATCGCCGCCATATGGAAAGGTCGATCAAGATACCACTCTCACTCTGACAGATTTCTACCACCAGGAAGCACCCGATCTCATCAATTATTACCAGTCAGCTGCTAACTACCGTACTACCGGTGGTAGCGAACCTCTGCCAGATTCGGCTCTCATCAATGAAGCGCAGAATGTCAAGTTCAAAATGTCACCTGAGCAAAGAAATTTGTTCCGTATCATAAACATGGGGGCTATGGCAGGCCAGTATCTCCAATTCGATGGCCATAACATGACCATAGTCGAGGTGGATGGTCAGTATGTTCAACCTTATACTGTGCAACAGTTATTCGTTGCCGCTGCTCAGCGATATGCGGTTATTATTGAGTCGGCCACGGATGCGAGCACGAATTACGCCATTGTTGCTTCCATGGACACCAAAATGTTTGGTGAGAGTGGCAACCCTGTGAATTCTACGGTAAGTATCTCTAACGATCAGCCATGGTAGCCTTATATTAATCCTATCAAGGTCTCTGGGTGGCTCATCTACGATGTGACCAAGCCTCTACCTGCTCCGTTTTCTTTGACACCTCAATCCTGGAACGACTTAGCCATGGTTCCCCTTGACCAGCTACCACTCTTTGATCCTCCTTCCTTGAGGTAAGTTATCTACCAGTAACACTCTTGATTTATCAAACCTGACCTTGCCCAAAGCATACCTATAGCAGCCGACTTCAATGCAGACAGCAACCTCATTCCCCGCGCCCTGCTCAACGGCAATGCTTACATAAGTCCCAAAGTCCCTACCCTCTACACAGCTCTCAGCGCGCCCTCCCAATACCTAACCAACACCAGCATCTACGGCAACGTAAACCCCATCATCCTTCCATTTGGCGCCGTTATCGAGCTCCAAATCACCAACCATGGGGATCGTGCTCATCCCTTCCACCTCCACGGCCACGCCTTCCAGATCATCTACCGCGGCTCCGACGGCTCCCTCTTCCCAGGCCTCGAAGACTCCAAACCAGCCGCAAACCCACTCCGCCGTGACACAATCGTCGTCTACAAAGACAACACGGCAACCATCCGCTTCGTGGCTGACAATCCTGGCATCCAGCTATTCCACTGTCATGCCGAGTGGCACGTCATCGGCGGCATGACAGCGACGTTTATTGAGGCACCGGAGGAGTTGGTGAAGCAGAAACTTTATATTCCGGCGAGTCACCGGCAGGTTTGTGACAAGGAGGGCATTCTGAGGGCTGGGAACGCGGGTGGGGATGCTGTCAACTGGATGAATTTGACGGGGGTGCCAAGAATGGCGCCAATTAGTAATTGGGGGTGAGTTCAAGTCCTATTTTGTGAGCTTGATGGTAAAGGAGACTGACTTTGTGTAGTGCTTTGGTGAAACCGCCGTCATAGGGAGATGTTGGTCAAATGAGTCACGCGGATTAATATGGTCCCAGACCGGGTGCAAAGCTATACATTTCATGTTTCTCCATATAGGTTATACAAGCTTAACCTGAGGGTAAAGTTATTCCAGAAAGGATTTGAAGATTAGTCTTGATAAAGGTTCTAGTATATAGATGTGTGAGAGCAGTTCGATGCCGTGAGCTTTGATGCTCTCGAATACTCCCAATAAGGCAATCATTACGCGAAGAAAGTGCAGAGAAACTCAACAGAAATGTTAAGTAGTTCAGCAAGCTTAGTAAATCCTCGGTCATGGCGTTGTCGAGAGTTCCTATTGTGAGCCATGTACAATGTGGATAATATTTTATTAGATTTGGACTTATGGTTAGGCCAATTTATACTACAGTCTAATTCCCAAGCCTAGTTTGACAGCCTCCTGAGATTAATCATACCATAGCCCACACTCCATTCCTAACCAGTGATTCAGATGATATATATCTAGCGCACGTGACCAGCATATCAAATTTCCCTTTTTCACCTTGTAGAATAGTTCTTTCTTCAACCTAGACCTAGTGCCAAAATTCAACACTAATCAACAATGATTTGTTTGAGTAAACAATGTATCTCAATTCCGTGACCATTACTGACTAGGAAATAACGAATAGGGGGGCCATGCGGGGCAGAAATAGCGTGCGGCGCAGACGGATTTCGGTTCGGCGATAATTTTAGGCGGAAGCTATTAAAATCCATCACAACACCTCTTCGTTCTTTCTCTTTGCGTTTCTGTCTTTGTCACTGTCATTCAAGATGTTTGCGCGTGCAGCGTGGCCGTTCCTCGCGCTGAGTGGCGTGAGTGCGGTCGCCGGCCAAAGTCTTCTCTACCAGCTGACAACCAGCGTCGCTAACCCAGCCCCTGTCCCGGGCCAACCGTTTCCTATCACGTGGACAGGAGGAGAGGCAAATGAAGCTGTATACATCGTCCTGAATAACTATTTTCCTGATCTTCCAAATCAAGATATAATTTATGGGGGAATGGATATTCTTTGCAAGTCACCATTCCTCTCCTATTCACATACCTTAACTAACACACTTCAGCAAACGCTCCCAACAACGGTTCCTGGACTTATAATGTTCCCTTGAACATTGAAGCAGGCCGCCACTCCTTCAGTATCGGTTACAATCCCGTCATGCTCTCCGATACGAGCGGCATCTTCACCATACTCCCTTGCCAAACCTCCTATGTCCCTCCGGGATCAACATCGACGCCAACCGGCTCCGCAGCATGGACCTATAATGGTTGTGGCTTGGCCCCTTTACCAGACTACACTTACACGGGCTATCAACCACCATGCACCACAACCGTTGACGGAAAAGTAGAAACGCTCTATCCTATCGTCCCCGCCTCTGACAGCTCGGTCTTCTACCCAAATCTATTGAATCCTACTATCACTGCGACAACAACATCTCTAAGCACCACTACCGCAATTTCGAACTCAAGGAACACGGCTTTCGCAACGGGAGCCTTAGCACAGGCTCTCCAATGTCGGTTTGCAATCACGCCCAGCGTGACTAGAATCACTTCAGCAAGCGTGACAACGCTTTTCTCTCTCGTTGGCTGCTCCACCTTTGCCGCAGCTTCGTCTTCTTACAACACTGAAGGTGTGTGCCATACATCTGGATATACGACCGTCTCGGTCAGCGGTACAAGTAGTGTTTGTTGTCCCAACGGATGGGCTACAACGCCTCTCAGCACGGATTTATATTGTTTCACGGAAGCAAGTGCGGGGTTAGAGAAAAGGCAGGCGAGCACGGAGACGTTGGGGGTGGGTATTAGTAGCACTCTGGTGGAATTACAGGGCTTGGTGTTCACGAGTGCGGGGGTGGTTACGCAGGAGGTTGCTGTTCAGACTGGAAGTTCAACGACAAACAGCGGAGGTACTGGAACAAGTGCTGCTGCGAGTGAGACTTCGACGAAGAAGAGCGAGAGCGGGAGCTTAAATTTTCCGAAGCGAGGAATGTCGATACTCATTGTGATAGGAGCTATGTGTACATGTTATTTGTAAATTGGTACTCTAATGTTGATTTCCGGTACGAAGACTCTAACTTACTTGTTGCAAGCTCACGCCTATAGTATATCATACCCAACAAAATTCAGATGTGCTCTTAATCATTGGGTGCTTGAAAGATCGCTACGCAGCGAGGCGAGCTGGACATTTTACTAGGGGCTGTCAGAATTCGTGGCGCAATGCTGGTCTTCAATGTACCATAATTCAAGGAATATTCGGAAGAGAAAAAAAGAAAACTGCGGGTTAGAATATTCCTTGAATCGAGGGACATGCACTAAATCAAAATAGTTATTAGACTTTGAATCTCCCTTAAATTATAGTACATTGAAGACGAGCAGTGCGCCACGAATTCCAACAACCACTAGTGATTCCCAATTTGAACGTCTCAGAACTTCGGCCTTTAATTAGCTCTAGATGTTGTTATGGAACTCATCAGGAATTTTTGGGACAGGCCAAAGTGTTATTCAGGGGCAGAGTATATAAATGGAGATATTGTTTCTAATTTCATTCCAGGTTTACCTTCAACTGCAACCGTAAGGGCAATACAGCAGGATTCTTTTCGCCTCAAACTCAGTTATCATCATCCACAAAAATACCTAATGGGATACTCGCTGACACTGTATGAATCGGAATCCCCACTTCATGCATGATCTTCAAATTCCCCGCTACACTGATCAGCATATAAGCCTCCACCCTCGTCAATGCCTTCTCCTCGACTAACCAGTCCATCAACCCCTCCAGGGCGTGTTTCGCAGCAATCGATTGCTCTTCGGCGGTGGCAATAACACCATGCTCACCCTTTCCTCTCACACTATTCATTTCGACAACTCTTTGAACAGCAGTCTCATAATGTGGTGACTTCAACGCTGGTTTGCCTTTCAATACTGTGAGCCTGATCCGCGATTTCATCATCGTCTCGATAGCAGTTCCACAAATTTCGCCATCACCTTGCGCAAAATGACCATCGCCAACCGCAAACAATGCACCCGATACATTTACAGGAAGGTATACCGTGCTACCTTGGCCAATATACCTGCAGTCAATGTTTCCGCCGATGTCGTTGCGTGGCAAAATAGGGGGGAAGTCCCCTTCATCCGCTGAGGCCACGCCTATTGTACCGTAAAACGGCTGGCGCTGGATATGAATTCCGTCTTTGAAGACAGTATAATCTTGCCCTGGAGGCAGGTCATAGGTCTTGATATGTGCTTCTTGAAATTCATCTTTGAAAGCGCCAAGGCCGGGGATTATACATGTCCAACCCCAGTCTGCCGTCTGTAAATCGAGAATCTCAACTTTGAGCGTATCTCCAGGCTCGGCGCTATTGATATACACTGGTCCGTTGACGTAGATAGGTCCCATCAATTTCTCAATATCTTGAAGTCCTTGGATGTCAAGCTTGGCCAAGTCGGCGTCCGTTGTTTCGCGAGTGACATTCTTGAAACCAGCTTCGAAGTTGTCGAACGTGATTTCCGAGCCGGAGTCTACGTAGATGAGTGGATTGTGCTCTTTATTCCATGAGAGGAGGCATCCCTGGCCGTGGTGGATGTGATGGATACTCTTGAATCTATCTTCGGACATTGTTGACACGATGGCGATTCTGAAATAATTGTGGAATCGAATGTGAAGACAAGATTCAAAGCTGTTCCGTAGAATCTCACCTGTCGAGAATTGTAAAGCATATAAAGCCTCGTATCCGCTTTAGTGCTTATTAGTTGATGCTGCACAGTGATTGGTGATACTAGAGATGCATACTAATTGAGCGGCCGAAACCGAATCTTGTTACTGGACAGATTAATAACTATAGGAAGTATAGTCAGCGTTGATCGGCAATTTTAGCTCGGGTTGCAAACCACTTAAAATGCGTTACGTAGAAGTCGCACGGTAATTACCTGATTACCACAATGGTATTTCCGATGCTCATAGGTAAGTATATGCCCCTTGAACTAAGGATCTGTTTTCGGCCCCTTGCTTGGTCTGTGATTCCCACATATATTAGCTATATAAAATATTTAAAGCTTGAGTCATATAACAGTTATACTATAATTCCACTCTATACTTAAAAGTAAAGCCACTATATAAATTCTCTTCTGTTTATAAAAGATATATTTTTATAGAAGTAAAACTAAGCTCGTAATATTAAAATCCTTATAAAAATTGATCTAAACTGCCATTTGAATACCCGGAAGAGTAGTTAACCCTAGAGATCAATTAGTTAGATTAAGCCCGGAAGAATCTCGTAAAACAGTAAGAAATAGACAAATAACTTACATCCCGCGGTATCATCTTTAACAATCTGAGGGATAGTACAATTCATTGCTTCCTCCGTAGTCTGAGTTTTTAATTCCGTACAAGTGTCACCAGTACAGCGGGCGTCCATGGCACGTTGAAGAGAGTCGCCTTTCCAGCCGAAGACGTAGTCCCCGTGTTGCGAATATCCTTTCCTGTACGTCGTTTTTAGAGTCGCAGTCTGATTATAAGTTATGCTAGGGAGGGATAGAGACTTACTTGTCGCCAGTGCTCCAGAAGAACGGTTGCGAGCCATCTGTGGGCCATAAGTCCTTGTTATTGAAGGGCCGGGTCTGTGGTACACACCCAATCAGCACGACGCCCCAGAATAGAGGCCGGGAAAATAGAATGATAAAGATAACACTTACGTCCCACATAACTTCGTACATCACTTGAGGTATCACCACCGGATGGCTTGTTGGACAGCTACCCGTCGGACCTACATCGTTGGTTGCCGCGCCTACTCCATAGACAACATGGCTTTCGTGATCGGGGCTATCTAGGTTCTTACCATCCCAACAGGTAGGGAAAGTAATAACTGAGCGTATGCCGCCGTCACACATGCCCGTAGGAAGAGTTTGGGCGTCCGGAGCTCCGCAATTAATATTGCTTTTGTCTCCTGATGCGGGCATACAACGATGGCACACTTTGTGTGCCGTGCCTGGTGACTGTAATGAAGCATCTCCAACAAGCATGCGGAAGCCTGGCTTAAATGCGGTAACCTTTGTTTTGTTGTTGGTGTCTGGGATATAATACGCTGTGAGGCCGCCATTGCCTTTGAGGCCTTCGCTCGGCATTTGAGGTACGCGCTTGAACGTTCCGTTACGGGCTCGAAAATATAGAACCGCGGTCCAGTAATTGGAAAAATCTTCTGAGAATGTGCAGGTAGTGCATGTAGAAACTGTAGGAAGATCGTGGGTTGCTGGGTCCATAGACGCGTTAAAAGAATTGCCCCCGACAATCTGATGGAGATGTGGCGACGGTACACTGCCAGGATTGACCAGAGGGTCTAAACGGTCGACGACAAGCTGCGAGCACTGGAAACGTAACATTGGTGGAATCGCTTGGGCGGCTTGGCTAGAGCCATGCTCCACAAGAAGTGCTAGAGCGAGAATCTTCCACAGCATCTTCGATGAAATGGCTACTACAGTCGGTATGAAATGAAAGTGTTTAACGGAATGCGAAAGACGACTTGTGTGATTCACTGCAATTATAACTCCCAAATATGGTCTTGCCACTACTTTTCGGGGTGGGGCCTCTCCTATATGCCGTGGGGCCCTATCTTGATAATATAGTTTAACCTCAAACCATATACTTATATATTAAAAAGTTTAGCCAAGGACCCGGGAGCTGACAGTGCGTAATTGGTTCCAGAATCACATGTAAACTAAAGCCCCCTCGGCTATCACAATCTACATTTCATCCTAATTTGTCTGATTGACCCCCATTCACCCAGCCACCACCCATGATGACATCCCTGAAGATGCGAGGCTGGATGAGCCTCAAGAAATCCTGAAAGTATATCTCATGCTGTTTGGTGCCCGGAAAAGCCGCAGTAGAAACAATATTTTGGAGTCCATGCAAATATGAGTTACAGTCTCAAACATCTGAATTGCCTGGGTAGTTGGCAAACTTTTGCGTGTTAAGACTCAAGAATAAGGGGTCAGAGGCGCAGAACTCGAATGCATAGCTGGGCTTTGAGATATTCAAATTACAGTCTTGAGGTCTGACGGTATCAAAGTAGCTCTTGAATACATGCTGAACCTTGGCCGGTATATGCTATTCAAGCTCTACTCAGATCGTGATCAGACAAGCTCACCCTCAGCTCAGGCAAAAGCAGCCACTGCTCAGCTTTGCAGACTATAGGGTTCTAGGGAAAGAGAAGGAACCCTGCGCACTTGAGTATTCTGGTTTAGAACACTCTTGAATTTGCATAACACAGCAAATATGACTCTCTGTACTCTTAGCGTGAATACAAATAAATAAATTTGATCATTTTTCCAAGGTCTATCATATCGGGTCAACGTGATACTTCTCCTGAGAGTGTCCGGAGCCCTCGACATAATCAACATACTTCACCGGGTAATGTTCACTCGAGTCAGAGAAAATCCAAAAAATTTGCGTTCTACCTCTTTTAAGTTAATATAATTATCCACGTTGCCAAGACTAACAAGGAAAGTCGCATGGAGCCATCTCTCGCCCGACTTTGGATCCCATTTTAGGAGAGCTTTCTTTATGATATTAATTCTACTCCCATCTACAATTTAGCTGATCTCCCATTTTGAAAGTGGTTGCTTTTGGATTGTATCGAGGTTTTCAAGTCCTTTGTTTACCAGGTGAGTATTGCACACAATCAAATGGCATTGTAAATTCTTTGTTAAAAATTTAATATATCCTCCGTTTCCGGATTTGGATAACGATGTCTTTATTCACGGATTTTGCATCCAAAAATGGCGTTGAAGAATAAAGATATAAGTTTTACCTTTCTTCTATGAATTCTTTGAATTCTGCAAATGATATTTCTAACTGTAAACGACTTACGGATTCACTATTTCTACCATTTCTAATAATTGCCTCGCTATGGCTGCAAGAAAAGACCCGCCAAGAAGGAGGCGTGCTTCAACGACTGCAAGGGCGGTCGGTTTAAGAGAACCTCTAATGTCAATCCTTTGCCAATTATCAAAAAGAGTATGGGTGAGGCTCGGGCGAAGCTCGTGCTAAAGCTTCTCAAAAAGCCCGGGCAGTCAACTTAGAGAGACGGTTAGCAACTATTACAGAGACTGCACAAAAGCAATTGGGCCTGGGGACCTTAGATTGGAAGAGTGATGTCGAGCTTATGATCGCACAACAAAAGCCAACGCGGAACCCGAGTTTTGTCTCTCCACCGCCAATCCCAGAGGGGTTTGGACCGAATGAAATCACAACGTTTGGGTTCTGAAGGGTTTAGATGCAGGGTCTCAAGGTGCTGTTGTGCTTGCAGATATCAGTTCGCAGCCTATTCTTCGAAGGCTGAGTTCTAGGTCCACAATGCAATTACACGCAATCAAAATCATCCAAAACTATGAAGAAGTCACAAAGAAGAAGAATGCTCACGAAGTTGAAGCACTTCTGCACTTGAGCAAAAGACATCCTCATGTTGTCCAGCTCGAAGCGTTTGCATCAACTTCTGGACATCATTTGATTTACTACATGTATGGCGATGCTGGAAATCTCAACAGCTTGATTCAAGGTTTTCGAATGAGGCGCCAAATAATTCCCGAAGCATTCATCTGGCATTTTCTTGCGCAATTAGTCAAAGCTGTTTACTTCATCCAGCATCCACCGCCCTGCAAGAAATGTACTCGATGGCCATTAATCCATGTTGACATTAAACCAGAAAACATATTTCTCAGCTGGCCGGACAAGAATGATCATAACAAATATCCTACAGTGCAACTCGGAGACTTCGGGCTAGCACTTCCCCTGAGTAATGGACAAAAAGAGTTGCATTTAGGATACTTTACAGGGACAGTTCCTTTTGCCGCCCCAGAGCAAATCAAACACCACGTATACTCCCCAAAGACTGATTGCTGGGGTATTGGGACCGTTCTCCACAGCATGATACACGGCATCCCACCGATCCAAGAGCCAATGATCAAGATCAGGAGTCAGACAAAACAATACCAAGACGCACTAGCCTCGGATAATCAACGAGATATAGAAGAATCCACAGCTGAGGCCGTTGGGCTAGAAAAGAGAATGAACTTCTCTTGGCGATCCAATGCCACTATTCCACGAGTAGCAAAGGAGTGCCCACCGGATCGCTCGAAACACTTGTCGATCCTGTTGAAGGAAACTCTGAGAGATGATCCTGATAGACGACCAACCATAGAACAACTGTTCAAGGACGTTTTGGAACATGAAGAGAAGGTCAGATCGTTGATGTACAGCCCATTGCCAACTTGGTTTCAGCTTGCGTCTCGAAATTCTCTGGGCGATGCTCAAAAGCAATATTTTAAGCTTGTTCCGGCTACACCTTTGCCGGATCCGATGAGTATCACTCATGGCTAGGCTTCGAGGAGATTGGTGATTGGTTGGGTAAATGGCTTGGGGAGCTGAAGCAAGTACAATTTGTTCTTTTTCTCAAATCTGGATTTTTTCACAGATAGCCAGTATAATTTGTACCTTTTATATTGATCATATCCAGTTTTTACTTATACGCTAGAAATTTGGGAAATACTACTACGATATCTCATTATTAAAAACTAAAAAAAAAATACCCCAAGAGACCTAAACATAAGCAGTCATTCGAGCAAAGCCTTAATATCCTATCACCTTAACTGTAATATAATGCCAACCCACTGAACCAGAACTCCAAAATATCTCCTTTTACATCTTCCAAATGTCTCCATTATTTGATTCCAGCTTCATTGTACGCCTCTTGAATCTCAACTTCATACAACTTGAGAGACTGTTTCCTGACAAGCGTCCCCTTTGCCGCTCTAGCCAGCGGCTTCTCCGCATTCGCCACGACGATCAAACTCTTCACAACTCTTGCCCGCTCAGGAACCAACAAGTTTGCTTCTTCTATAGTAGGCCACACGCTGCTCAGTAGTTCATCCTTGCTAATGCCATCTTGTGTCGGCTCAAGCAATATCCCACAAGCAGTACGTCCCTCACCAAACATCAAGCATCCCTTCAACGCCTGATGACCCGTCACTCTGGCTTCAATATGCAGCGGATTAACCTTCGCCCCATTCCCCAAAATCATGATATCATCAATCCGACCTTCAAATTCCCACAGATGCTCGAAGCCCTCATCTCTACAACGGTGGAACAGATCGCCGGAACGCCATTCGTCGAGGTGGGGATAGATTTCAAAGACGGGATGAAGCCATGCAAACTTTGGGTCGGGATGGCGACGGAATACCACTTCGTAGAGATCAGACGTTGGGGAGATAGGTTCCATGATGGGACCCAGTGTTGGGTGGAATTCGATGCAGTGCCAGTGTGAGCTGGGAGCTACGAGCATCAGGGGGATAATGTTTTCGGTCATGCCATAGCCTTGCCAAAGGGCAGTGTTTGGGAGGTTGTCTGCACACCACTTCCCCGTTGCTCGAGGTAGCGGCCCTAGATACTGTCAGTGCTGTTTCAATGATGGGAGGAGGAGCCCACCTCCAAAGGAGTTGATGTGGTCGAGTTGTATCAGCCGATCCTTTAGTTCTTCTCCATGAACTCCAAAGATTGCATCGTGTATGAACGGCACCGCATTGATTGCGTTCAACTTTATATTTCTCACGATTGCGCATGCCACGTCACCTGAGAGAATTTGATCAACGGGGCCAACGACGTTAGTGTTCATTCTGCACAACGAAATCGCCATTGTGCAGACGCCGCTAATGTGGAAGAAAGGGGCTCCCATGTAGGAAACCCCCTTTTTCCGCGCCAAAGTCGTCGCGGCCAGGACCCTCCCCGCTGGTACAGGCGCAAGTTCATCAGCAGTCATGCGAGCCAGGAATGCATTATTGATCCGGATCGGCTTCGGATTGCCAGTCGAGCCAGATGTGTGTAGGAACAAGATGGTATCCTTCTTGGCTTGTTCGTAAGTCTTGTTGTATGGATAATGACTTGGTTTGACAGCGATCATCTGCTCCAAATTTGGGATTTCATAGGTCTTCAGGCCAGAAATCATATTCTGAAGAGCTTTGACATGTGCTTCGAGGGGACTTCCTCGGCCGGAATAGAATACCACGTCGCAGTTGGCAGCGTGGAGCAACGAGGCGTTGTTGACAATTGCGTTCCGGGGACTGGCGAGCAACAGGGGATGGCCGGTCTTGATTGCAGCCAAGGTCATGATCCAGTACCTGTAGTCTTGAAGGCCTATGAAAGAGATTGTCTCATAGGGATCTTTGTCCAGCAGGTCGCGGAGCCAGTGAGAGGTAAAATTGACAGCATCTGCCATTTGCGAGCTGCTCAGCGAGGAAAAGGTCAAGTTTGGCATTGTTCCTGGGTTTGCAATGATGCCAATGGGGTGATCAGGATCTTCTGCGGCAATCTTGTCGAGAACTTGTGGCAGAAGCTGGTTGACATGACTGCTTTCTTCGGTTTGTTGGGGATGTGGCACGCCCAACTCGAGGTCATCGTTGCTTAAAGAACCCATATTGCTAGTACGAAGTTCTCCTCTGAGCGTAAGAAAGTAATGAGAACGTTTAGTTACCACAGCTGTAGACCGAAGAGTTTTTATCGAGACGAAAAAGCTTTCGGCGGCGACATTGGTGGCAATATCCCGATTCCAAAGGCCTTGCCGAAGTTGTCGGTATGTGTAAGACTGACGCCAGGGGAAGTATCAACTGCCCTCAGCTCGGAAACATATTTTGTGGCGTCTCACCGTGATCCTAGTTGGAGATGATTCTCCAATTGGGAGGTAATGCACCCGTCAACATATCACGGCCGCGTTCTCGTCAAAGGACCCTGTGCGACGTAAGCTTGACATTACTGCTTACGCTGATGCCAGCATACCACCCACGGCGCAACCTTAAGGTTCTTTTCAGCTTCTTCTCAGCTCGAGCAGCAAACAAATTCCCCCGCTGATCCTTCTCACTTCATCCGCCATGGACGCGCACGATTGGCTTCCTCGTGATCTCGTGTACTCTGTCAATCGTCTCGTGTATTCTGGCAATCGAAAACATTCGTTACCTAGCTCTAATATGCATAGTAGGGAGATGAAAATACGAGGGTAGTAT
The DNA here is from genome assembly GCA_009732865.1 of Stipitochalara longipes BDJ. Taxonomy (NCBI): domain Eukaryota; kingdom Fungi; phylum Ascomycota; class Leotiomycetes; order Helotiales; family Hamatocanthoscyphaceae; genus Stipitochalara; species Stipitochalara longipes. The sequence goes on along the minus strand of ML769329.1, from coordinate 2,551,036 downwards.
GCTAATTGGGCGCTGATCATAGGCTAAAGCGATCGAAAGCGTTGCGTCTCACACGAGACAATTACCTTTCAAAGAGATAATTTCCCGAGTTGTTAGCTTTGGCCATTCGCTATGGCTCGCTCGTTCAATCACTTCAAGATATATTAGAGACTATCTCCCGAGTTGGCCAAGTATGCGCCCAGGAAATGCTGTTGGGAAGGAATGTAGAGAACAGGGGAGCACTTGGCTCGAATCAGCGACAATATGAAATAGAACTTCAATTGCCACATCGAAAAGGCATGAAATCGTAGCATATGCATTACTATTGAGTTTTCAACTCCGGATCTCCCACAGTCGAATTTTCCCTGCTTCATTCGCAACAGCTAAGATATTGTCTTGCCTCCCGAAAGCAATGGCGGTGATCTTTCCCAAGGGGGTTTTATCGGTCGGCCAGTTCCGATACACGGTACAACTAGGCAGGTGTACCAATCGAAGTGCATCTTTCTTCCACTTGCTGCTGAAAGCCAGAAGCTGTCCATCTGGACTAATCTCCAGATTACTCGTGGGCTTAGTGAACTGATCGAAAGCTCGTTTCGGTTGCGGTCTTTCCGGAAACGAGATTTGGTTGTTCGATATGAAAGTCCGTCGGTCGTAGATGTTCACGATTCCACTTTGAGATCCAATAACCACCCATCGATCACCCCCAAGACGTTTTGGGCCATTGAGGCCCCCTAGGGTCAGTACTGTGGGAGCGAATCCATCATCGATCCAGCGCGCAACGTATGAGCGAGACTCCAAGCTCCACTCCCCTACTTCGCCCCCCTTCCCAACCACTGTCAGACCATCCCCGTCGCTCCACCATGCGAAATCAGCTACCCCGTTTACACCTTCAATTCGAAGCGCCGCTATCCATTGTGTCGTATTTGCATCCAGTACATTCACAATTCCGCCACCTTTCTTTGAAGATCCGATGACTGCCATGTAGCGGCCACACGGACTAAGTTTGAACCTTTCCATGCTTCTTTGCTCCTCCTTCTGGCCATATACACGTGTGATCTTCTGAATCGAGCCGGAAGGAAGATCCCATGTGTGGTAGTATCGCCTACGGCCAGCGAAAAATATCTTGTCTCCATGAGGAAATTGGAATGCGGATGTGTGAAGAGGTGTGCTTCGGATATGAACAGAGGTAAGCAGGGGATTAGGTGTCGGATGAGCTGTCGGTGCGATATGATGGAGGTAGAGAGTAGATGCTGGACCCGACGAAAGTATAACAGGATATTCTGGATGGAAGGACAAAGATGTTATTGCTGATGGTTGAACGGTCGGGATTGACCGAGTTTGTTGAATATCGAGAACTTCTGGACGAAGCTTGGATCGCTTCGTGCTTGTTGGAGCCCTTGACAGAGATCCAGCATTTTGAAGAAGACGTGCCAACGGTAAAGTTGATAGATCCGACTCATCAACATCCATATCATTGGAAGATAGTGAGGATGCAGAACCTGCCGAGGAGCGTCGTCGTCGCTTTGCTGGCCGAGAGAGCGGTTGGGCCCATTCTGGAACTGGATTTAGGCGCTCAAACTGTCTTTGTAATCGCTTCGTATATTCTCTTCCACTGACGATATCTTCATCTTCATTTACTCGTAGCTTCCTCAACCTCGAATCTCCAGCCAGTGATATTGCCAATCGATCATCGTCGCTATCTTCCCAGGCTGGCGCATCCGCTCCTCCATCTTCGGAAGAAGCACGAGGTAATAATAAGTTCGAGTCAATGGCGGACGGGGCCGAATCAAGGAAAAAGAGCTTTACAATTGTCAGCTTTGGCCATGGCAAAAAATGGCTAATGATTCTCACCTCCGCATCATCAACGTTCTCAAGGCCAGCCTCTCCTTCCAAATCCTCATCGGCGACATCATCCTCATTTTCAGAGGCAGCGTCTATATCGAGGTCCATCTGCTGTCCTAATTGCGCCTTAAAGCCAGCACCGTCACCAAGCACAAGCCTATCCAGCTCCTCCTCTTCCGCATCTTTCTCCAGCATGTCCAAGCTCTCATTGTCGCTGTCGCTTTGTTCTTCCCGTTCTAGGGCAGAAATCTGGTCAGTCTGCCGACTCGCAGCGAGCTTCTTGGATCGTTGCCGAGGCATTGTGTATGCGTCAACGAGTGTTGGTCCTGGACTTGAAGTTTTGGAAATCGATTTGGAAGTTTTTTGGCAGGGCATTTTTAGCGCAGCCACTAGCGCGGGGCTACTTCTCAGCCTCACCCCTCTTCACTGCGCTGCAGCTTTCAGGGACACAACTCGCTTAATTAAGGGGCCTTCACCAGCCTTTAGGCATCGAGTCTATGAACCTCAAACTTTGCCGATGTTACCAGCACAGCTAGTCTTTGATCATCGGGAATCCTCTTCCTGAACCGTCTGCGGTCAGTCTCTTTCTTGACTGTGTCTTTCTGATCGCACTTGCCCAGCTAGCTTGTCACTTGTGGCTGAGTGACTCAGCCTGCACGGCTTCGTCCATGCTCAGCTTGCCGTTTGACTCACTCCTCCAACGCAGTACCTCTACCTATATCATCCCATGACAGGCTTCTTTCGATCACTATCTTATTATTTTTGCACAGCGCCAGAGATTTAGAGCTTTCAATCCTTTCCCGAACGTAACTTTACCCCAGATCATTCAGAAATCAGCACGAGAGGTCATTTTTAGAACTTCCCTACTACCGTATGCCACTATTTTTTAATCTATCTGTTCCAAACACTTCTTGACTTCGTGTGTAGCCAGATATCACAATTTTGACTCGAAGTCTCGAAATAGAAGAGAAATCTCCGCCATATCAAAATGGGGCGAAAGCATCGGCACGGGAAGAGGATCTTTCAGGACTCGCCTTTCCTCGAAATTCCAGGGGAGCTCCGAATGATGATCTATGAAGCGGCGCTGGTCAAACCAACGCCCATTGATCTATGGCCGCACACATATGTGGAAACACCAGAGAATGACCCGTCACTTGCGACAAGAATCACAAAAGCACAGGCAAAGCCACCACCTGTGTACAGGCACGAGGCACTATGGACCCCGAAGTTCAGAAAGCAAGATGATTTACTCTACGTTCGCAAAGAAATGGCGACAGGTCTCCTAGCAACATGCAAGCAGATATGCCAAGAAGCTACTTCAGTCTTCTGGTGCAAAAACACATTTCGATTCTCTGCTGATGCAGATTGGATTGGTGTCCGGCGGTTCCTCACTACAATTGGGCCAAGTGCAATTAGTCGACTACACACACTCGAGGTTTTCGTGCCCCTAGGGCATTATCCATATACGGTGGATCTTCAAGGGCCGATTGAACAGTGGCGAGAAATTTGTCAGGCGAAGAACGTACCCAAGCTGCACATGGCCAAAATAGGAAGTGGCTCCAAAATCGATGCAAATGTTGAGGGAAACGTGGAGATCGTAACTTATTTACTCAGGGAAGCGATGTCTAAGCTGGAACTCCGCTTGATATTACCACCTGGCTTCGCCTTGAATCCAAGCGGTTGGGCCTCTGGCGTTCAACCAGAACTTTTTATCCCTGAGGAGCTTCAAGCACGTCAACCGTTCACGAAAGTGACGCTTCTTGTTGAGCCTGGAGCCTATGTGTATGGGACAGACGTCCCCGAGAACATCGTTGGCCACGGTCTTGACTTTGTTCTCATGCCTGGCAGCTTTTGGAAGGAGACTCTTGATACTAGCGATGAAGAGGGAAAAGTTACAGAACTCAAGAGGTGGGGAAACTTGTACAACGAACTTGAGATGCTGAACGGGTTGCAAGAGCTCATGAAGGAGAACGATGACAAGTTTAGCGTTCCTGGGAGGGGTGGCAGAGTGAACAAATCTCCTGGAACAAAAAAGCTGGAAAGAGTGCTGAAGGGATTTGGTGAGTGCAATCCATTCACTTTTGCAATATCGTATATAATCTGCTCCAATGTGGGGCCTTTGAGCCCTCCAGTAACTTATGATGATACTGGTAGTTTCTCTCATAATGCTAACGTCTCATCTCTCTAGGCGGCTGTAGATTCATCAGTCGGATTGGGTTTGATTGTTCTAGATGTGGGAGGACTCGATTCGAGCCTCACACTCACTCTTCAATTTCTAACTATTCCATTTGGGCGGATTGTGAAGGCTGTGGAACTTGGTCGCTTCATGACTCGAGGGAGGGTGTCGTGGTAGTCAAGAAGAGAGCCAGATTTCTGCGCTTGGCTGAGAACACATGGTGATTTGTTTATAACGCTGCCAGTATCAGCGGAAATGAGGCAAACGATTCAAGCAAAATGTTGCATTGATATCAAGGGGAATGGCATCTCTTCAGAGACTCCTTCATTCTGGGTTGAGCTATCGTACAGCAGTGCCACGATAACTTTATCATTCGACTTCCGACTTGATATTAATTCAATAACTACATTTCTACTTTGTCCTATACAATTCTGCGTCATCAGTATATAAGCGTTCTTTTCCTGTTCTTCCTCCATTATAAACTAAATGTTCTTCACGCAAAACCTTCACTGTACGAAATTCCGAAAACACCAAATAATAAAATTCACTTGACTCTACTCGTACAGCAGAAATTCTAATATATCAGTTCTTTCTGTCTTCACACATTCCTGTGGAGATCTTCCTGGCCTACTTAAAGATGTAAAAAGTTGATAACAGCATTTGCTGAAAACCCTTTTCACTCTTTGTTCAATCTGGAGAGTTTTCACATGGCACAGCGGACACAGTAGCAGATATATTGCATATTAGGTACCTCACTTCTCCAAATCGTCCGAGATATCTTTCCCCCCTACCGAGTCTCAAGACCATCGAATATGTAACAGCTATTGTGAGAAATAACTCTCATTTCTGTTCCCCATAAATTCTCAAATGTCGTGGGCCCATGCTGACTACTTCCAAGTAGATTCCTCAAGAGATATGTGCCAGCAAAGCCCTGATAGGTCCACCCTCCTTCGCCTTCTCCCTCGGGTAATATCGGCGGTTCTTCTTGGTGTATTGAGAAAGCTCGCGCTGCGTCTGAAAGCGTCGAGGCGGAGTTCTGTTGTGGCGCACAGCATGGATCAAGTCGTGAATGTTGACCCAAACAGGAATCAGCGCCTATAAAGCAAATGAGTAACTAGAAGCCCATTCATGACTTAAGGAAGATGATCACCTGCTTGCACTTCCTAATGCTAAGAAGCTCACCATCAACTCCAACGTCTCCACATAGTCTCTGCCAATTCTCAAGCTTGGTGTCATTGCCGAAATATCGATCGAATTCACTGATGATATTTTTGATCCTGGTTCCGCCTGGACGAGGTTGAGGTGTGGATTGAACACTGACCCCACCAATGGTGAGACTTGCAAGATCGGCTGCAACAGAGCTGGTCGAAGGGCTGCTGCTGGCAGGTTGGGCAGTCGGAATCTTCGATTTCTTCTTTGCCATACCTGCCAACTGCTGGTAAAAATTTCGATCCGCAGAAAGAGTGAGCAGGAATGGAGTGGAAGTTTGAAATTCCAGATGCGACAACGAAAAAGAAGAGAAGAAGCAGGGGAGAGTTCAACCCATGTTATATATCAGAACCTCTTGCAAACGCAGTAGAAGGAAACCATGCATGCTTCCAGAATACTTGCATGAATATCACATGTCAGTTGTCGTATCGCATCCCAGTTTCTTTGTGCAAACAGTCTTGAAAGGGAACTCCATGCAGGTACCCATCAACCTCAAATCCGCGTTTCTCTTCCCCAAAAAGAAGCAAGACATAGAGCCTACCATCCTAGCCACAAAATATGCACCCAAAACCAGGTCCAACAAATCAGTAGTCACTTCTCAGGCAGCCAATCTCCTGTTATTCCTCTCCATGCATCAACCACTCTGCAAAATCAACCAGCTCGTCGTCTCTCACTCCCTTCCAAACCAATCGCTCAAATCTTCTCCTCCTCTCTCTCCAAATCCAACTCCATCAACCTCTTAATCATCTCCTCTTCAATGACTGTCATTCCATGACACTCCTGTGCGTATCTCCACAAAATGACATCCTTCGCTCTATCCGCCGGATTGTAACTCGTAATAACAGGCACACCCAGTATATCGTAGCTCGCGCTAATGGATGGTGGCGACAAAGGCCGGGCTATCGGAAGAGATTGAGCTGTTGAGTAGTATGCCATTCCAGTGTCGGTGTCCATAATGAAGTATGATGGGAGGTCAGGCGGGGGTATGATGATGATAGGGGCCGGAGGCTGGGTCCATTGTTGGGAAGCAGGAGGTGGAAGGGCAGGTGCAGTGCTGGGATAAGGAGTATTGCCTTCCAGTTCTTGGGCCATCGCATCTGTCGAAAATTCTTCTTCCAAATCCTGCCTTCTACCATGTTGACGCTGGTATTCTTGCAGACTCATCTCCGGAGAATTTATAGCGGTGTGGCTTCGAGGACTTGGTGCTCGAGATATTGTTGATGGGATAGAATGTAGCTGGGATGGATAATGATCTTCGTCGATTTGTGTAAAGGTGGCAGGCAGTGGGTCTGGTGAATAGGTTCGAGGTGTTGAATGCGCAGGTAACGGCTTCCTGGATACTTCTCTCCTTCTGAAGTTGGAGATCATCTTTCTTTCTGATATTGGTGCGGTACGAAATTTGTTCGTTTTGATTTTCAGGTCAGGTTATCTTATTGGTGTGCTTGAGGAAGCAATGTACATCTTTGTAAGGAAAAATGAATCACTAGGAAGCGTCAGATGTACGGAATCTCTCAAAACAATAAATTATCACGAACAAGCAAATACCCAACTTTTACCTGAACAATGAATCATCCAGCAAAAGCACATTCGCACCTAGCAAGTCGGGGCTAAAGGCACCTGCTTATGCATTGGGATCCTTTTTGTACTTTACAGTGGCAGCATTCTCAAAAGGATCGTGTAACATTGGGTTGGAACATTTGCTTGGACAACGCTCTATCTACCCCTTCTGAAACTTCTTTAGAATACAGACTGCAAGCCTCGTTATACTGAGACCATTCAGTATTTCAGATATAGACTAGCTTCAATGTATCATGCTTTGAAAACACGTTGAAATCCATCACTCAGTGTCCTCGTCATCACCAAGACCAATGTTGACCTCCACACTGGCTCGATCCATGGCCTCCTCGGCAGCCTTCGCTTCCTCCTTCAACTTCAATGCCACCAATTTCTCAACAGCCTGCTTCTCCAACGCCTCCCAGCTTGATTGCCAAACCGCTTCATTGCCTTCATCAAACAGATCAGCATCATACCAATATATGATATCAGTATCCGTCGGCTCATCCCTCCTAGCATAAGCAAAGCGTTCCCGAACCCAGATGATATCCTCAAGAACCTTCTTCTCCAGCTCGCCTGGCTTGACCCATAGAAACTCGTAGTTTTTGATAGTAGCACCGCCATGAGGGATGAAGTCAATGGGGAGGGTGAATTTGGACTGGTAGCGTTTGAGGAGAACTTTTCGCGCAAGGAGGTGAAGAGACTCATCCTTTCGTGGAGCTTGGGGATCGAAGGATGGTGTGTAGGAGGCACGTCGAGGATCGTCTGGAAGACCAACTGGCTTGCGACGAATGGTCATCTTGCGTTGGGGTTGGTTGCCATCAGATTTTTTCGGTTGAAAGAGGTCGGTGGAGCAGCCTGCTGTGGCGCCTTCAGCCATGGTAGTTGTGCTTGCTGCTGACGTCTTGCCGATGGTGAGGAAGTTTGTGATCGTAAGAGGTTTGTGGCTGGGAATTCCTGGAAGGAGGATCGACCTGAGGGATCGGTCAGGCATCATGGACAGCGGTGGAGTCATTGTTTGAGGAAGGTCTTCGTATCTGACAAAGGGAACTTCAGAGAATGTAGTAGAAACCCGCCGACGTCGTCTGGAGCTTAATGACGCTTTGAAACTATTGAACACCATGTTGGACGTTGTCTGTGACGATATAGACTCGTCGTGGTGGAAAGCTGTCAAAACCTGAGAACATCATGAGACGCGATTTAAGATATTTTCTCTTCTACTTTTTCATCCAGATTGTTATAAAGCCGAATATTGTAGTGTGCCGTTCTCGGAGTAGCCAGGGATTCATCTCTATTCACCTTGCTGGAGGAGAGATAAGCGAAGCAAGAATCAATTACAATTTTCAAGCCTGGTTATTTGAAAGAGAGTGAAGTATTATCAAATTTAATTCACAATACCTATATCCTCAGAGATATAGACTCCGTAAAAATCTTTACTGCTACCAATTCACCTGTTTACAATTTTATGAACAGCCTCTAGGATTGCTACTTCCGTTAAAGTCATGGCAATAGGTAATGCGAACAACAGTCGAAGTTCTCGTTTCTGACTTGATAAACTCTTCCATCAATCAGCAGCAATACCAGATTGAGAGAATTTTTGTCCGGTGCTTTGCTATCTGTGTTCGGCTGCAGGGGTTGGTTATGTTTCCATCTATAATAATATCCGTCTGTGAAGCAGTGAAGCGCCGTCACCGCACTCTTCTTCGGGTAGACTAGCTTGTACAGAACATACTCTCGAACTCTTTTAAAGTCAAATGTCTATAATTAGCTCATTTACCTGAAACCCCCACCAGGGGCTGTCAGAATTCGCGGCGCAATGCTGGTCTTCAATGTACTATAATTCAAGGAATACTCGGAAAAAAAGAAGAAAATTGTGGGTTAGAATGTTCCTTGAATCGAGGGATATTCACTGAACCGAAATAGTTATTAGACTTTGAATCTCCCTCGAATTATGGTACATTGAAGACGAGCAGTGCGCCACGGATTCCGAAAACAACTAGTGCTAAATCTTAATTCAGCGGACTTATTCTATTTTCATTGACCCGAGCACCTAAATTTCGATTGACCGAACTGAAGGAAGACACGTATACTCTTGTAAACATTATCAAAATTGCCAAGCGCGATTAGGAGACTACTGATAAAGCTGACGCGTTATCGTGTTCAAGGAACGAGGCAGACACAAGGTGAGGCTATCTTGAAAGTGAACTGGTTTCTACAAAGGCCTTGGTTTTGAAGACAAAACAAACGATAAATTTAAGGTTATGAGTCATTCGGTAAGTCTAATCAGCAACGATGAAGTACTATTAAGCTCTTCAAAGCCAATTCCCAACTTCCACCACCTTCCAACCTTCCGACCAACTCTCAACCTCCAACCTCAAAATCCTCAATGGCCATTCTATCTATGCCCACCAGGTGTAAGAGTGCTTGAGATAGAGCAAATTACGTCTATTCAGCGTGTGCACTAGTCTGAGAGTTTCGCAACACATACTGACTTCTCGATAGAAACTTGATTTCAACGCGACCATGTTGCCTGAATTCCTGTCCGACAGCTATAGTCGGTACAAAGAAGACACCAATGTCTTCGCCACCTGGTTGACCAATACAGCTAGCTTGTGTGGTTACAAATCCTCGGCCCGACTTCAACCAGTTGCATCGAGCAGTGCAGCGACCACACCAGCGAGTACACGCCTCAAAGGCAATGCGAGAAAGGAGGCAAGAGCCAACGAACCTTCAAAGTCACCGCCAGTAGCACTACAAGCAAATAGACATATCTTGGCGACCAGCGAGATTATTGTCCAAGCCGCCCTCATTGCTGGTAGCAAGAAGCCGATGGTCAAGGTACCTCTTGTTATTCAGGGTGTCTTGCGCCGTGCCATTCGGGCCCGTAAGAGATGTACACTTTGGTTTCAGCAAACGACATCGAATGGCAATAAACAGGAGTATGAGGCATCAAATTCGTCCCACGAACACTTCATAGATGTGCTGGAGGAAACACTAAAGATCCTAGAGCCTTGCTTTGACAAGTCTAAGCCAATTGCCAGCAGCGCAGAACGTACAGAACCATTGGACGGTCTCCAAGCACATGATCCGATATCCTCTCTCAACAATCGATTCGAGAAGTTGGCAGTTGAGGATACCCCAGATGAATCCCTAGACATCAGTGTTTCCGAAATTGCAGCTTCCACAGCGGTTGCTGCTAAATCCTTGCAGAACAAAGTCCTCGACATCTACGAATTGGAACGAAGCATGGAAGAGGAATTGCAGTTTAGAGTATTCTGCTTCTTCGAAGATCTGCATCGTGTTGAAGACTTCCTCAAAGAGACTTGGCAACAATTTGCTGATGGTCAAATTGATTTGGTCTCGGCCTCCCTGGTCACAAATGTCACATTGACCCTTGTCCGCGAGTCTGAAGAGGCAATCAAAAATTTATCACCAAAGCTCGATATAGAAGACTCGTACAGATCGATTGTCTCGGTGATACATCCAGTTGCCAAGATCGCAACCAGCTTCCAAAGTGCTCGGAAAATGCTGCAGAGAACACCTCTTGACAGATTTGTCTTCCGCTCTACCTTCGTATCGATGTTGAAATCAATTAGATTCCAGGATCTTCAGCCGGGAGAATGTTCTACTTCAATGATCTCAATCTCTGATCTCTACAAAATGACGGGTACCGAGCTTCCAGAAGACGAAGATATAGTGAGAGAAGACCATATTTTGACGCTCTTCTTGCTGGATATCAATGACTTAGTGTGTTTGGGGCTTGTGAAACAACATGCCGAACAAGCTCGTCGATCTGGCCAACTTCCGCCACTTCGTGACGATTATCACCCCAGTCCATTTGCAGACGAGATAATCACAGGGCTGAAATCCGCTATGTTGACAAGAAATATTACAGTGGCAAATGTCTTTCAGTCTCGGGTGTTGCTCAGCGTGCAAAAGATTTTGAACGGTCGTGGACTAGATCCTTACCAGCAGTTACGATATGACGGTGCATCTGCATATGAGGCACTTGGATTCAAATGGCCCCCAAGGAAGTCTTTCTTTGAAAAGCCTGTTCCAGAGGGAAGCCCAGAAGAGTGGATCCGTGACTGGGGCAGCCTGAGCGCAATTAAAGATGCAACACTGGTTTCTTTCGGCATTAATAAGGTCGTCAAAGAAAGCGTTGTAGTGGGCAGTAAACAAGCAGTATTATCTGTGGGCAGATTCGACGCAAAAGACGACTTGTTCTCAGCTAATAGCCCCTTCTCTTTCCTTCGCGGCTTTGGATTCGGAGCAGAGCATATTGAACAATCTTTGGATCCCGCTTTTCTGTACAACCATAACCCAGTCTATTGCGGAATGGAAAAACTCAAAATTCTGGTTGGCATGGAAGACATTGGAGTCAGCCTATCCAACCGTCTCTGCTCTTTTGCACCTATGGCACATCTTTACAATGCTCTCCGCCAAACAAAACTTCTCACTGAATCATGGCCAGCGATGGACCACGCCATCAAACTTAACATGGGGCTTCTTTTCAATGGCCGATTGCCTGCTACTCAGCACCAAATAGTTACCCAATATTTGCTATGTATGAAGTTCCCTCCTGAGAGCTTTGCGCCAGGCTTTCGGGGCGAAAAGAGGCTTATGGAGATATTGAAGAAACTGAAATTCACTCATGCGGTTGCCAATTCGTCGAGACATTTTGAAGCTTACCTTAAGGGTACAGACTCTGCCGAAAAGCTTCTTTACAACATGATCAAGGAAGACAAGAAGCGTCCATCGATGGGCCATCGAAGCTCTTCTCTTCTAGAGATGTTGGAACAGCTTCGAGATGGTCTCCCACAGACTATCATTGAACTCGATTACGACCGAATTACGCTCTCCAGACAATGCGCACGACTTTTACAGCTCATTCACATTGCTTTCAAGACAAGACTAGGAATTTCGGATATAGTTCAAGAAATGGGTGTTGGAGATGTGCTCGAAGAGTTGAACTACATTTTTGTCGAGGAGATTCTAACGGAGGCATTCCCCCAGGGTCTGAACAGACGGTCAGGAGGAGTTTCGCAAAATTTACCAGTGAGAGGTGCTCGACTTCCGACGGCCGCAAATGTCACAAAAGCCTTCATTTTAAAGGTCAAGGCTATAGCACCTATCAAGCCTTTTGATATTGTAGCAGGTAAAGACCTAGACCTTTCACAAACACCAAGAAGTATTCGCAGATTAGTCGAGAATTTCCCATACGCTACCATGAAGGATTGAGAGCATGGATGAATACCTTTGGATATTTCCCAAGGTTATATCAAAGCTTTGCGATGGATGATGTGTCAATGACGACAGGAAGGAAGAAAAGTATCTAGCAGCCTTTCAATACATGTTGTTATTACAAAAGTGATATCAGAATAAGTGATTTCCGTGATCGGTCTCGTTCAACCTACCATGTTGCACCTGAGCAAGGGGAGGAATACACACAGCACGATTGTATTTCACGGTCTTCAGCCCAACGGATATCTCATTCTATCTCCAAGACCAACCTACGAAAGCAACATCCTCAGCAAGCAACATCTG